>PVKA01020462.1:0-40333 GCA_004027165.1 Ctenomys sociabilis | reverse complement strand
TCATCCACTAGGTAAATAATTATTGAATCTTTGATATAATTCAGCTATAAAAAAACCTGTAAATATAATTTCATGTATGCACCTTGTACAGTACCAAAACGTTATGAAAACAGTTTGCAATGTATTAATTCATCGACTCTGTATGGTTAAGGTGTCTTGAAACTGTCTGATTGACATTTGTATTTTAATAAAATAAAAAGAAATGAAAAAAAAAGAAAGATTTCATCAAGCTAATTAACATATCTATCACTTCACAACTTACCATTTTTGTGAAGATGTTAAAAATCTATTCTTTTAATTAACATTCTTGGAACTTAGGAAACTTCATCTCATAATTATCACCTTTTAACAACAGTTATATCCTCACAAAAATCCACAAATCCTTTATTGCACTACTTTTGAAATCCAAAAAGCTCTAAAGCCCAGGTTTATTTTTAGCTATGGTAGCCCAGGTTGGTCTCAAATTCATGATCCTCCTGCATCACCTTCCCAGCACTGGGATTACAAGTGTGCATCACCATAGTAGGCTAAGTTTCTGTTTTTAAGGAAGCTGACAATCAAGTTGATCTATGAATTCATTTGAATAGAAAGTGTTTTTCTTAAGCCCTTAGTGGAGTCAGAGAACATACAGTATGTAGCATTTTAATTTATGTGAATCCAGCACACCATACCAGACCTTGTTCAGGTTCCTTGAGAAGAACTCTAGCATCTCCTTCTAGCCTCTCTAAGGCTATGCCTCTGGTACCAGTCTCAACTTTCCTATGGTCATCTTGAGTATACCATAGTTGAGGCTTCACAAACAACTTTCATGAACCTAGTAGGAAATTAGAGAGAAATATATATACCTTGTGCTCATAATAAAAGTCAGTGATGCATTAAGAAAGACCATGGATGGGAAAGAGATGTAAAACTCAGTTTAGATGTGTTATGTGCATGCACTATCTTCCAACAACGAATTTGATCATTATGTACTACAAACACCTATTACTGTACATGAAATCTTTGACCATATATCTTTATTTTCACATATTTAACTTTATTTTTATTATTACATATTTGTCACACATATTGATCACATTCATCATATGGAATATGTACCTATGCAAAATATATATTAATTTTTCCCCATTTCCCTCCCTTCAATCCTTCTCCAACCCATTTATAAAAGCTTCATTTCCATTTCTCCTTTTTTTTCCCTTCCTTCCTTTTCTAGTCCATCCTCCCTTGTTCTCCCACCTATTTTAATATATTCTTCCTACTTCCCAATATCCATCCTCGATTATGCTTTTTATTTACCCTTTGGGTTTCTCATATAAGAGAAACAATGCAATATTTAAACTTGTGTTCTAAATTTATTTCACTTAAGATTATGGTTTCGTGGTACATTTATTTTTCTACAAATAATTCAAATTTATCCCTCTTTATGGCATAATTTTCTTTGTTCGTCTTTTGATGGGCACATGGTTTCCAATGTTTAGCTATTATAAATTGTGCTGTTATAAACATGGGTATGCATATATCACTTTGCTGTGATACTCTCTTTTGGGAAGATACCTAAGATGGAAAGAGCTGAGTCAAAGGCTTGCTTTTGTTTGTTGAATAATTTCCATAATGATTTTCATACTCATTGTACCAGTTTATACTCCTACCATGGAGAAGGCATTCTTTGTCTCCATATAGCAGCATTTAACATTTGTTGGTTTCTTGACGACAGTCATTCATTCTGGAGAAGTAACCTCAGTGTTATTTTAATTTGCATTTGCTGAGTAACCAGTGCTATGGAGCCATATACTAAGAAAAATACATACGAAGAAAAATATTTCTTCATATATATTTTCAAATAAATATATGGAACAGATTTCAAATGTGTGAAAATGTATTAAATACATTGAAATATATCACTATATGAAATATGTAAAAATATATTTGCAAATAAATATATGAAAAAACATTCAACAGCACTGGTCACTTGAGAAACACCTATGTTCGACACTGAGGAGTCAAGGATAAGAAGTTAGTTACTATCTTAGCATTGCATAGTTATCTGTTCAACCCTAAAACATCTGGGTGATGCACATTTTGGGCTGTATGTAAAATTTTCTCTCACCGAAAGTTGGGCAACAATAGGCAAGTATAGAGAAAAGTTAACCAGAGGTCTTATAAAACTGGCTCAGCTCCATTAATAAATCCATCACTACTTTACTGGCACCATCCACGCGTATTTCTCACAGACCTCACCCTTTTGCCTTCGGAATCATATTTAGAAATCTTAATTAGAGATCTTGTGAATAGGGGAGGTTATTTCTCTAATGCTAGAGGGATGGACTTCCGACTCAACTTGGGTGGGTTATTCCAGGCACGGATAAAACAAAGAAAATACAAACCAAAATACCCACACTAACGTTTCCGGATAGCATTTCTTTACAAGAAAAAAAAAAAGCAGTCTCAAAAATCTTTCCTCTCAAAAGGCCTCTCTTTCTAAGTGCAGACTTGAAAGAGTTAGTAGGGAAAATACTTACTTTGAACCCCAGCAATGCCCAAGGAGCGCACAACCAGTGAACAAGCTCCTCCCGCGTGCGTCCTAAACTCCTCCTTCGGGAGGTTCACCCCTCCCTTCACGAGTACTTCCGGCCTCCGCCTAATATCCTCAACGCGCTTGCGCCATTTTGATAGGCTCCTGGAGCATAACTAAGCAGAACGCTGCCGCTCTGAGACCGCCCCCGCCACCTCTTCGCCCCGCCCACGGTTCGACAGCCTCCCCCCCCCCCCAAATCTCGCGAGGGTAGGTGTGCGTCGGTATTTTGCGGGCTACTCGTTCTCTCAGCTGCTGTAATCGCTGCTGCAGGAGAAATTGGAGCTGCCGTCGCCGGCACGCCCGCCCTCCCCCACTGAGAAGAGCTACTGCCTCTTCTCTCACGTTCCTTATACACCTATTGGTGGGAGCGGCGGCAGCCACAGTTCCTGGACCCACTGCTGCCTCTTCAGGCGGCTGCTCTACCGGTCATTCCGTCGGCCCCTCACCTGAGGGCGGCCCCTCGTTCCTAACCAACTCCCTCCTCCTCCCTCTTCAGCCTCGTCTGGAACCCACCTCCCCAGTCTCGCCGGAGTGGAGGACGACGAAGAAGAACCGGGAGAGTCACCCTTCCTCCAGGCGGCGCCGGCCCCCACACCGCGGGTGTGTCCTATAAATGGCGTCGGAAAGCGACACCGAGGAATTCTATGATGCCCCTGAAGATGTGCACCTTGGGGTCGGCTACCCAGTAGGGTAAGTAACAGAGCTATGGCTCCGAAGCTGGGCATTCCAGTCCTATGCCCTTTTCCTGCCTGTGCCCCTTTCTCCTCTCCCAGGTCCTGTGTCTGCCACCGCTGGTTACTCTGGTCTCACTGGAGCATTTCACGACCCGGACCTGGGGCTTAGGACAGAGTGCGTTGGAGGAGAAAAAAGCGCCCACCTCAAGAATCACCTTCCCTTTTCCCTAGTGAATGGCCCTAAGGGGCTGTTTTGGGTCTCCGTTTCCTAGTTTCTTTCACTGAGACAGTTTAACGTGCGGAGAGCCAGAGACTTGGATTCTTAGTGTTCCAAGTTTACCTTTTAAACATCCGTTTGGCCTCGGGGACGATAGATTAAATTAGTGGTAGGGAGAAATTGCACTGACTCGTGTTTTTTTTTTTCTTTTCCTTCCTCCTCCTCTTCCTTTCAACCGCTAACTTACCTATTTGTTTCAGAGGTGATTAGAACTCTTATTTGCCACTTTTCTTTGCACAGAAAAGGAGTGAGAGAAAGGTTGGATATTTACTTAAGGAAGTCTTCTAGCTGGTGTACTCTAGATCAACTGTTTTACTAAAATAGCACCGTACCTTGAGGCAAAGAAAATCGAAGACAAGGTCCTTACGGTTAAGGAGAATGATGTGATCCAAAAGAGTAGCGGGATGTAAATGTATTGGTACACTTCAAATACTGAGGTACAAACGATTGCTGAGTAATTTGGTGCGTGGAAGGAAAGCTCCAGCTTTGTGTCCTTCATCACATTTGGCAAGATGTTTTAGTAGTGATTAATATGGGTGATTCTGAAAGTACAGTAATTGGAATGGTTCACTTGACCACAAGTTGTGCTTACCACTCCTGCACTTTTCAAAGTTGAGACGGTATTTAAAACGATTTTGCTGAACTTTAGAACTAGAGACAGCAAAATAATTTTCCTGTCTGTAAAACCTTTAAAACTGGCAAAATTTGTATGTTAGTGTAAACCACTAATGTGATTGCTGGGGTTTAATAAGTCTCACCGCCGGAGAAATACCGTTTGATGCAAATAAAGTAATCAGTGCATTCTACAATTTATTCTAAAATCTAATACACATTATAAAAAACATATACCCCAGAAATTACTGCAATAAAATCAGCAATGTATGCTAATAAGTTGCCCAAATGTGTTTCCACCCACCTCATGTCACTGTTGTGAGATTTGGGGATAGTAGTAACCAATGTTGAGATGTCACTGAATCTTAACTTCACTGAGACAGTTTCAAACCTTAGATACTAGAAGATAGAAAAATGTCTAGAATTTTTAGTATGTTTTCCCTTCAAATTAAAAGTTTCAGTGTGTGGTTTTCCTCTCAAAAGGATACTGTCAATTTAGGCTATAAGACTGAATATTTAAGTCCTCACATTGTATGTGTGTAGGAATTGAGGAAGGCAATAACATGATTGTTATCAATTTATAGATATGTATATATGGTTCTTTTTCATTGAATAAAATAACTTTAATTTCAAAAGAATTATCTCAGGGGCTGTGTAAACTGTTTAGTCCAGTACCTGGCTGAGGAAATGCATTCAAATAGTCATTTCTTTTTTGTCAGTAGCAAATTGTTAACTTTACACAGTGCTTACTTTGGAAGAACATATACAGAATTTGAACCATTTTACTTAGCTAAATTGGATGAGTGATTTTGATAGAATTGATAGTCACTTCTTCACTCTGGGATAATATAGCTTCTCATGCACTTTGATGTTTTGGTACTAGGTGAAAAGTTTAAAAAGAAAAGAAGGTCCCTTGGAATCCAGCTTCCTATTTTAACTCAAACCTGTCCAAATATGACATGTTGAGCATTCTATGAATAAAACTATATAGAATCTGTCTAGATTGCATGTCTCCACTGAGTGTTTAAGTGAAAGGATCTATTAGAAGAACATTGGATCATCTGCAGAACTGCATCTGAAAAGAACTAGCATATTAAGAGGACTGAAAAGGGTAACATCATTTATGTCTTCTATCTTTTATGGTAGGTTTTTTTTGTTTGCATAAGAGACTGTGAGCAAATATGCCTTGACAACTAATAACCGAAAAATGCTTAAAGAACTCTTAATTTGTGGAATCAGATGGCATCAGTCTTTGGTCATCAGAATTGTTTTCTGTCCCTCGGCATGAATTGGAGTGATCCAAACTCTAAGAATGATAGATGGAATTTAACACTAAGAAATGTTTCTTACTATTGTGTATTGGGAAATACACATACTTATTTGACCAAATTGTAATAAACTGAGTAGGCAGTTGAGAGGTAATCTCATGTTTTATTAATCACCAAAATCTACAAACATAGTCCCTTTCCTGAAATTGTTTCATTTCTTGCATTGCCCCTTAAATGTTATCGTCTGCTTTGTTAATCTACTCTTTGCAAATAAATTTAGTAAATTAAAAAACTCAGTTTTTTATAGTTTTGAGTCCAGTACAGCCTACATTTTTCAGTGGCCACTCATCTCCTCTTGCTCAGGTTTGCAATATATATCACATTATAATGCTTTATTTTGATTGATAGTTTAGGTCCAGTTTTCTTATTCTTGTCTCCAATTTTACAATGAGGAAATTTAGGCTTAGAGAAATTAAGTGAATTGTTCTAGGAGAAGAGCTGGGATTTGAAACCAACTCTTCAGATTCCTAGTCTACAATTTTTCTAGTACATCATAGCTACCCCACACTATATGGAGAGATTATGAGATATCCTCCTCCAATAGATTATAATTTGAACTGTTGCATCTATGTAAAAACACACCGAACTTTTAAGTTCTCTTGGCTAGATATTCTCACTTTCTCTTTTAGAAATATATATTTTTGTTTCGTCAGATAGAAATTTTATAAGACCATAGTCTATTATAGCTAGAAGGCATGTCTAGTTACTCCTTCTATAAAATGTTGAAACTGAAGCCCAGAGAGGGAAAGTAATTTGTTCCTGATGCTACAGCAAATGAATGGCAGAACTATGACTAGATCTCAGGTCATTTGCCGTCTGTATTTTTTCTTCTGTCATGCACAATACAGTAGGAAAAAGAAGAACTGTTTTGTAGTAAGAAACAGCCTTAGACTGTGAGTCATTTATTTCCCCATATTTTACTTAAAAATATATTTTTGAGAATATTTCCAAATCTACATGACCGTCATTATATTGAGATTTAATATTATACTTTTATTGATAAATTTTTGTTCCTGGGAAATCTTTCTGTGATGGTTTTCTTCCAATGGAGTGTGAAGGAGGTTATTTTTTAACCTGTTAGTTAAAGAAACTTGACAGCTTTACTGCATGGCTCAAGACCACTTTGCTGGGTAAATCATATATGAGTTAATATGCCTTATAACTTGTGTGGATTATACCTACACATTTTGAAGGCTGGCACTGGGAACATGTTATAAAAATAAATATAACATTTTCAACACTTTTTAATGGCAGCCAAAATATTTTTGAGACCTCAAAGATGGATAAAATCATACATTTGTTGAATAGGAAGGGACTGAAAATGTAACCTAGGCTCAATGAAGGGAAGTAAGACACAGCTGATTAGTAGACTAGGAACTACAATCCAAGTCTCCTAATTCTTCATATACAGTGAGGATGCAATTATCTGTGGAAGGAGGGAAAATAATTCTGGATATTCATACTATAGGTTTCTGACATATGACCTAAGGTGGTCTCCTATCCAATATGACTGGTTTTTTTTTAATTTACCCACCAGAGGACATTGTGTGTTCTAAGAACCTAATTATTGCTTGCTAATTTTCTCCAAGTCAGAATGAGAAATAGTGGCGAAATAGCTTATCTAAGAATAGTGGTTATCTTATTTTATTATATTTTAGTTTTAAGAGTCTAGTTAGTGTTAACTTGAATGCACGATGTTCAGATTTCAGAAATGACAAAAGCCTAGTTAAGTCATTGGAACTGAGCTTAAAGTGCCTAGAAGAATGAGTCTAAAATATTAAAAAGTTACATAGCTGCCTTTGTTTATAACTCAGATTTCTGTTTACATAGACATGAGAAATGTCTCTTAAACTATTTGTTTTCTTTTTAATTTTTATTTTTAGTAGTATATGGTTGCAGATGTACTAATGATTACATTTATCATTACGAGTTGGTACATGTACATAAGACATGTAAATTCTTTTCTTGTCCTGTACTCAACACTCCTCTGCTCCTTTAGTCTCTTAGTTGCTTTCCCATTTTCAAAAGCTCTATCTCAATTTTTTTCTTTTTTTAATTATTGTTTTCATCCCCTTTTCCTCCTTACTCCCTCCATGACTTGTCATATTTGCATAATATAATTATTTTAATAAAGCAGCCTTTAAAATGGCTGTTTGAGCTAGGTACGGTGGTGCATACCTGTAATCCCAGCACTGGGGAGGCCAAGCCAGGAAGATTGCTACAAGATGGAGGCCAGTCTGGGCTATATACCAAGTTCAAGGCCAGGCTCAACTGTGTAGGGAATATTTCACCCCAAAATAAAATTAAATAGCTGTTTCTTGGCAGGCATTTAATTATAGATTATATTTGTTTACTATTGGTTTTGTGAACTGATAGAAAATTTTATTGAAGTTTTATTTTATTTATTTGGTACGAGGTCTCACTATGCAGTTTGGACTCATTGTTCCTCTTGTCTCAGCCTCCCCAGCACTGGGATTATAAGCATGAACTACCATGTCCGGTTTTAGTGGTCAACATGGTGGGGGCCAGCACTGCCTACTGTACCAGGGATAGAACCTGGGCCCTTGCACTTGCCAGGCAGGTTCTTAAACCACCAAACTATCTTCCTGGCCCCTTGATAGAAATTTTTAAGTGCTGTCTTACACACTAGTGTAGTGTCACATTGAAGTGGGGAAAAACTTTCTACATACTAATTAGTACATTTAAGTTCTAAATATAGTGACCCCCACCTGTCAGTTGGTGATTCATGGAGGTAGAACTGTTGGTAGCAGTAAGGTGTTCTGGGGGCTCAATTTGAATCCTTACAAATTCTTGTAAATTCACAACTTTGTTCTTATGATAACTATCTTCAGAAAATAGGCTAGGTAAAATTTGGTTTTTAAAGATGCACAAAAAATATAGGTAGTTTTAAGATGAAAAGTTCATTAATGATCTTATAGAACAGTTACCACTTTTTTTATTTTGAAACAGGGTCTCAGTAAGTTGCTAAGTTGCCAAGGTTGTTTTTGAACTTGTGGCCTGGCTAAGCTTCCCAGAATGTTGTAATTACAGGCAAATTTTTGGTATGTCTTTTTTTTTCAGGGCACTGTAATGACCTCAACAAAGTCAGATGAATTTGCCAGACAAGTCTCTTGAAGTTGTTGTTTTGTTTTTTCATACCCTGGTTACAATTTTGGTAGTTACTTCCTGGGGTTATAGTGCTGGTGGTAGAGGAAGGGAGTGTGGGGAGGAGATCAGGGAGATTGTAGTGATGGAGGTAGCACACGTGAAGATAACCCTAGCAGTGATTATATCATCCAGGTTGTGAGATTACTTCCTTGGTCCTCAATAACAGGGAAAAAAAGACAAATCCCACCATTTAGTATTGTTTTAAATATGTATGTACACATTGTGTTAAAGAACTATTTTTGTAAGAGATGATATCCTTACAAGAAAAATTTTAAACAATATTTATTTATTTATTTATTCTTGTGATACCAGGTATTGAACTCAAGACCCTGCGCTTGCCAGGCAAGTGCTTATTCCATTGAGTTATGTCCGTGGCAGTATTTAAAGTAATAAAATAAAAGTTCATTAATGATCTTATAGAACAGTTACCACTTTTTTAAATATTCAAACAATATTTAAAGTAACAAAAATTATACTTTATGATATAAAGTATAATTTATATCATATAAAGTATGCAAGACAGTTGAAAAATATGTGATGCCCAACTGATACTTGAGTTGATAACCTGTATTCTTTTTTCCCTCCAGAATTAAGTTTATTTCTACAAACTTATACTGTGTTCCCTTCTTGCTTTTGGGTATTATTCAGCTAGCAGAATGAACTTTTAATTGGGCTCCTTCTTTATTCTTCTGTTGTGTTATTTCAAATTGAGCAGTCTTTGTGTTAGTCTGTCATGATTCAGAATTGAGAAAAAACCACCTCAGACCTAAGATGGGCCTCATACTTGATGGCAGCTCCAGTGTTTTCCACAGTAAATATACATATTTATTTTAGTTACTACAACAACCATTGTATCAGTTATTCTCACTGTTTTGCCTTCTCTCAGATACTAGGATTATCATATAATCAGATTATCCAAAAGTACTTCAGATCTTAGCATTTTAGTACTAGCTGCAGCTGTCTAGTAGTTTACACTTCAGCATTGCATCAGGGTCCATTGCTTACAAGTCCACAAAAATTTTTGTCTACCAACATTTTAAATAGACAGAATTTAATGCAAACATGTTCAGGCAATGTTGTAGTGTTTGACTGTTGACATTAGCGTTGCATCACTGATGTCCATTTGCCCTTGCTTTGTTATAGCAAGTAAAATAAATTTTAATATTAAGGTTTCTCATTTAGAAACATACTTTCACATAAAGTTTTTAGACTCAGTATCATCACAGATTTGCTGAAGTGCCTTAGAAGCATCTTGACCCATCAGCAACTACCAAATAAACAATCTAGGTGTGTTTTGTTTTGTTTTGTTTTTTCTACATGGGATTGAACCCAGGACCTTGCACTTGTCAGGCAGCTTCTTACGCTGCTGAGCTATCTCCCTGGCCCCAAATAATCTTAGATTTTAATAAAAATTTCTGGAGGCTGTAGAAAAATTCTTTGCCTTTAGATAAATACATTCTAATGTAAGAAAACTTAAAATTTTATAGGAAATGTTATCTTACTTTTGCATCCTTTAAGTTACCAGGAAAACGTGTAAAGATTGAGCAGTTGTATGAGCCTTTATGTTTTTTAAATTAATTTCACATATTTTTCAATTGTCTTGCATACTTATAAATATATTGAAGAATTGTTTAGAGGTTAAATAAGAAAATTGAATAAATACTTGCAATGTTTAAATAATTTGGTGGCTTTTGATAATCATTAATATTATGAGGTATAGTAATAACTTCCAAATATGTAGATTATCTACTGTATATCTTGACAAATGTCTATTTAACTGTATAGTTCATTTTTGATTGGATTATGGAGATTGTGCTTGAGTTATTTGTCTATAGTATGTTGGGCATCAGCATTTTGCTATATGTCTTGTTTGTGAATATTTTCTGACATTCTATAGAGTGATTCTTTATTCATTGTTTTCTTTGGTGTGCAGTAGCTTTTCAGTAAAAAAAGAAGAAGCTATTTAGTTTAATATAATCTACTTTGTTTTTACTTTTGTTGCCTGTGCTTATAGACAAAAAATTCCTTACCTATTATAATGTTCTAAAGCATTTTCCCTTGTTTTCTTTTAGTAATTTCATAGTTTCTAGTCTTCAATTTAGGTATTAGTCCATTTTAAGCTGACTTTTGTAATTGGTGAGAAATTCAGGACTAATTTCATTCTTTTCCATGTGGATATCCAATTTTTCCAGCACCATGTTTTTTTCTAGCTTTTTTTTTCTCGTTTTAAATGCCAGTACCTTATTTTTGTCCTTCTCTAATGCATGTTCTTTGCACATTTGGGAACAACATAAAAATTGATCAGTTGGGGTAGATAGATGGTTTAGCCCTAGGCTCCTATGTGTTCCATTGGTCTATGTATCTTTTTATGCCAATATAAGGCTATTTTAATTAGTATTGCCTTGCATTATATTTTGAAGTCAGGTAGCGTAATACCTCCTGCCTTGTTCTTTTTTGTTTAAGATTTTTTTTGATGTGTGTGTGTGTGTGTGTGTGTGTGTACACGCATGTGCACGCATGCTCTATGTAAACTTTATAATCGGGTTTTATTTTAGTTGTGTGAGGAATGTCATTGATATTTTGATAAGGATTACATTGAATTTATACATCACTTTAGTTGTATGGATATTTTAACAATATTGATTCTTCCAGTCTGTGAACACTGTCTTTACAGTGTTCTCTTCAGTTTCTTTCATCGTTTTAATTTTTATTGTAGAGACCTTTTTAACTAAATTTATCCTTAGGATTTTTTGTAGCTTTCTTTTTTTTGTAGCTTTCTTGAGATTATTGATTTCTTTTTCAGGCAATTAACTGTTCATATATAGAAAATATCAATTTTCAAAAAGTGTTTTTTTCATGAATTAGAAGGTTATTATAGTAAGTTTGTCAATTCACACTTTTGGCAATGAGATGATTAAATTATGTCTGTCTGGCTTGAATTTGTATTGAATGATGATGTTAATTATTTTAAGATTAATATAGCCTAACCAAAATGTGGTTACATTTTTATATTGTCCCCAAGGAGAATTTTAACTGTATAAATAGACCTACTTTCTCTACTGGACTCTAATCCTTAAATTTTAAAAAGAGGGCTTAATGTATTTGTTATTGTGTTACATTGTATTTTTTTAATACAAGGAGTGAAGCTCACAAGATTTTTAAAAATTTGTGATGGAAATCTTAAAAAAATTTCCATACCATAGGTCATTCCAGTACAAAACTCAATAAACCCTGAATATTCTTATGGACCATAGATTAAACATTCTTTAAAACCAATAAATTTTAATATGTTGTGTTATATTCATACTTACTTTATCCAAAGGAGGAGTGATGGTTCCAAGTATGGAGTAGGTGTGTTCTCTCTAACACTGCTTTTGAAATGGGAAGAATAGCTATGGATGAACTTAATATTCATAGTCTTCATTTAAATCTATTCATAAATATCTTTATTTAAATTAAGAGACTGGGAGCCGGGGAGATGGCTCAGTGGAATAAGTACTTCCCTGGCAAGTGCAAGGGCCTAAATTCAATCCCCGGTTCTGCCAAAAAAATAAAGAAATAAAAAATAAATAAATAAATAAATTAAGAGACTGTGTAGGGCCAGCCAGATAGTTCAGCAGATTAAAGTGCCTTCTTAGGAAGATACAGGGGCCGGGGATTCAATCCCTAGCCTGCCAGGGTATGCTGAGACAGCAATTGAAACTGGACATGGTAGTGCGTGCCTGTATCCCAGCACTTGGGAGGCTAAAAAAACAGGAGGATCACTATGAATCGGATCTGTGTAGTGAGACCCTATAGATCCTGCATTTGGTTGTTACAGGGTGTCACTAGGCAGGCAGCTCAGACTCATAGTGACCCTCATAGTTTTCAGCCTCCCCAACACTGGGATTACAGGGGTATGTCCCTATACCTGGACCCTGTGATTGGCTCAGTCTGCCCTGTGGGCAGGGCTGGCGCAGCATGTGGTGCCAGGAGTGGAATCCAGGTCCTATGAACTGTGGTCCCTGTTCTTGCCTAATCTTACCTAAGCAGACCCTTTAGTCCACTGAGCTATCTTTCCAGCCCTTTGGTTGCTTTTTGAGACAGGATCTCCCTATATAGTCCAGGCTGGACTTGAACTCATAATGTAACTCAGACTGGCCTTGAAGTCTAACCTTAGACATCTGAGTGCTGGAACTATAGGTGTACAGCACCACACCTGAATGAACATCTGAATTTTAAAATGTGCTTATCTCTCCATGTCAACCTGAAATGGTAGTGTTTTGAACATTTACCCCACCCTGATTCCATTCCTTCCAACTTCTCAGTTTACCCAATATAAGTAATGCAGAGGTTTTCTAGCATAACAATTTCTTACCTGTTACTGTTAAGAGCAGTGATGAAAGAAATGTCATGGGTGGAGACTTTAAAAGTGAGTAAGAATAATTAGTTCAATTGTATATATACATTTATGAGTGGAAATGGTTCGTGTCTCAGGTGAAAATTGGTTGTTGGATAAGTAAAGATGGGTAAGCAGAGTAAATTAAGTAGCTTGATAAAATTAGTACTGTGATGAGAGTAAGTAGGTTTGTCAGTATTTTGCAATGGGTGTTTTATCTCTGTTGGCTCAGTTATGATAAATGACTGAGATCAGTTCTTTTTCTGTCCCTGGTCATTGCTGTTTGCTGTTGGCTTTTACTTTAGCCGTTGCCTTTCTAGCATGCGAGATATCCACAATTAATATGTAGCAGCAGCAGCAGCAGCAGCAGCAATGGAAGGTTTAGGTGAGCATCAGTTTGGTGAGTACACATGCTCTATTCTGTTCAGGTTCACAATTGCTTTTGCTTTTGAACTTAGTTCTCTCAAATGTGTATGTGACCCCACTGGCCTGTCACATACACATCTGTAACAGGAAGGAGGGTAAGGGAGGGAGCTGGACAAGGACTGATTTGAATGTATGGGATCTTTATAACTTGGGAACATTCTGTACTCTAAATATCAAATGTTCACAGTGAAGACTTCAGAGATGTTGCCATTATCCTGCACTCATATCAGTTCCTTTTTACCAGGGTTTTTTTTTTCAAGGACAAATGTGTTCAAAACATGAAAACACATGTTTTCCATGCAAAGAATAAAATATTTACCATAATCCCAAATAATCTTGTACATTGTTTTCAAAGTTCTTATTGTGTGCATTATCACTTCTGAATGTGTTGGAGTTCAATGAGATAGATGTTATATACCTGTCTCAGTTTTTAAATTGGCAACCAGGATAGGTATGGTGGATATTGTGCTGGTTGTGCAAAAATTAAGAAGTTCAGCTTTACTAACTTATGGTATTAGAGGAATAGATTTAATGTAAATATAAAATAGTAGCTACTTTCCTTTTATAAGCTGTAAACATTTTGTGGTGTAGTCTTTACCTGTGAGTTAGTAGAACAAGGCTAACTCTTAAAATTTCAGTACATATAAATTACTACTTAAAAATAGAAGACAGTGATTCTAATGGCCTTCTTTTTAAGGTTTGACCCAGACACTATGACTGAGTTTCTGTGTGTTCTTTATTCTGAGTGTAAACCACTTAGGTATTTGAGTCACTGATGATTTGGGCCATAGAAATTCAACAAAGTGTCTCTGTCCTACCCAGAAAGGCAGAACCCACCTGTAATTCCCAGCACCTGAGAGACTGAAGCAAGAGAAACTCTTAGGAGTTGGAGGCCAACTTAAAACCACATAGTGAGTTTGAGGTCAGCTTGTGTTATATAGCAAGACCCTATCTCAAAAAACTAAAAAAAAAAAAATCTTTATCTCAATTGATGCTTTCCTGTAACCCCAGCTGCTTGGGAAAATGAGGCCAAAGTTATTGGTGACTGATTTGGGCAATGTGGTGAGACCATGTTTCAAAATAAAACTTAGGGCTGGCCAGATAGCTCAGCAGATTAAAGTACCTGCTTAGGCATACGCAGGGATTGGTATTCAATCACCGGCATGCCATGCTGGCCCTGGAGATTGAAACTGGGCATGGTGGCACACTCCTGTAATCCCAGTGCTTGAGAGACTGAAAACAGTAGGATCACTGAGTCTGATCTGTGAAATGAGACTCTATAGACCCTGTACTAAATACATTAAAATAAATAAAATAAAACTTGCACAGGACCGTACACATAGTTTAGTCATCTAGCATAAATGAGCACCTGGGTTCAGTCTCTACTTCCACCTCCCAGACTTTATATCCCTAGATCTTTTTTTCTATAATTGTTTTTTAGCTTGCTGATAGTTGTTTAGTTGAACCACTGTTTTTTTTCTTTTTTATATACATCTGATTCATATTTTTTTGCCATAACCACTAACTAGAAACATAGTGGGTTTTTCCCTTTTTTCCTTTGTGTTTTCTAGCAATCACAATGAGTGGATGTGATAATTATTAACCTTTTTCACCTAATCAAACCACCATTGGCTATCAAATTAATGAGAAAAATTCATTCTTGATAACTAGGAAATTGCAAAGATTATATAAGTGGTAATTACTATTTAAGATGCAAGTAAGATTGACTAATGTTTATAATAAATAATAAAGGGCTTAAACTTGTTCTATGTGATATTTTATATAGCCAAGCATTCTAACTTAAAATTTTCCAAGAATACTTAGCCCTTCATAGATATTTTATAATAGCATGCAAAATTCTAAATTCAGATGCCTAGGGCCAGCCACATAGCTCAGCGGATTAAAGGGCCTGCAAGCAGGCGCAGGGGCCAGAGGTTTGATCCCTGGATCTGCTGTGCAGGCCTGGCCTCTGGGGCACACTGAGATAGTAGTTGAGACTGGGTATGGTGGTGTTTCATCCCTGTAATCCCAGCTCTTGGGAGACTGTAAATAAGCAGATCATACTATCTAGTGGTGAGACCCTGAACACCCTGTCAACCCTTCCCTAAAATAAAAAAAAAATTAAAAAGTTCAGATACCTAAACCATAGAAATTGAATTTATAAAAAAAAGGGGCTTAATATTAAAACTTAGTAAAATGTTTGGTTTTCTACTAACATGACATTGAAGAAGAACGTGAATAACTAAAAACTACAACTTCTTTTTATTTCTCAAAAATTTTATCAGAAATAATTAAAGACAGATTTTCTTGTTAAGAAACCAAAACAAATGGCATGGATAAATTTGTTCCTTCACCCATCTTTGATGATGAATAGTCAACTCAGAAGAAGAAAAAAAAGTAAAAGTAACTTGAAGTCTGAACAATTAGTTCACTGATGATAGAATTGAGCAGTCTAAATTGATAATAAAAGGTTATTGTGACAGGTGCTTAAGGGCCTTATTTTTGCTTTTCATTATTGAGGATTAAATCTAGAACCTTTTCATTGAGAGACATTTCAACATTTTTTATTTTGTATTTTGAGGGAAAGTTTAAGTCATAATATTGTCCAGCTTGAGCTCAACTTGTGGTTCTACTGCCTCAGCCTCCCACACATGTACTACAGTGCCCTAATTTTTATTCAGAAGTTACTGGTATTTTCTCGTTAAGGTTAATACTCAGTTAAATATTCCAGTTAACTACAAGATCATTTAACATATTGATAAAGCTTTTGTAGTGTGAGCTCAACTCAATTTCATGTTTACTTTGTAAAAAGTAAGTTACAGAGTAATTAGCATGCTTGCATTATGTGTTGACTTCTCTAGGCAGGAATGAATGTAATAGTTATTTGCTTCTGTACCAGTTTTGCTAGACTTTTTTAATCATTAATAGATACGACTTTTATTCTAACTAACTTGATAACATGGAACATTGATATTGCCACTTTACACTGGGGTTATTGTATTAATGTAGCTATTTACTTTTTGAATAGTTGTAAATGTGCAGATTGGAATGTTTTTATCCTAGAATTCTTGAGAAAGCAAAGGAAAAGGTTTTTTCTGTTGTTATTTTGTCGCAGATCAAATTAGGAATATGGCAAAAAACTACATAAGTTTTCAAAAATCAGGCTTCATCTTAGATAAGATATAATAGTTTTAAGGGTTTACTTTGTGATTTACCTCATGTAAGCAGATTTACATTTCAGCAGTTTTCTCTGATTTCACTAAAACTTTTACAAATTGCTGTAAATCCTATTTTCAAAAATGGAACCATTGTGCCAAATTTTCTTACTGCTTCTATTAAAATTATCAACAAAAGAATTCTTAGATGTTTTTAGTTGTATTTTACTTCAGGACATTCATAGTACTTAAAACTTAAAATGATAATTCAAAACATAACAGAGGGGCCGGGAAGATGGCTTAGTGGAATAAGCGCTTCCCTGGCAAGTGCAAGGCTCTGAGTTCAGTCTCTGGTTCTGCCAAAAAAAGAGATGATAGAAGTAGTAATTGACATCTTTAGGGTTCAGTTGATTCCTTATTAAGTGATTGTTGCAACTACAAGTGTTTTGTTAATCTTGTTTATGAACCAGTATTGGCTTTTGTCCAGAGAAATTTAAGTGATTATTGTTTTCTATTGCCTTGTTAAAACATGAAATTTTAGGAAGTACTAGGAAAATGAGAACAATTTATGATTGTTTAGCACTTTTTGTGTCATTTCTAGACTTACAGATTGTTTGGGATTGTCACTTTTGGTAGTAACCAACTTAAAATAAGACTACCTGAATGGGCATGACAGTGTCACAAATGCTTAGGTTTGAAAGATCAGCAAGCTATTTTCTTTTGGTTGCCATTTCTTCGGGTTAGTTATAGGAGTGGTATTCTCAACTTCTGTGAAGTGTTTCCTGCTTAACACAGTATCTAGTAAAATGTTCCATGAGTATATACACTTCAACTCCAGTGCACAATAATGTATACCAAAATTTAAAAAAAATACTTTGATAAGAATGTAAAAGACTAAGCAATATCTTGTTCTCTAAATTTGAGGTGTTTTCAGTTTTGTTGTTCAAGACAGGATTGTTTTGTCTGCTTTTGTTTCTGTCTTGGTTGTTGATTTATTTTCCTGTCTGGCCTCAGTGGGAAAAATAAACCTTCTCAGCACCAGAAACTTTCTGGTTCCCCATTTAGGCATAGCACTTTAGCCCTGGTGTTAGTTTGCTATGTGATCCTACTGTTTCAGCTTGTTGGGCATTAGAATTTAAAACCCTTTAATTAGCTGCTAACTTTTAACAATGGGCTAAAGCCTTATCTCTGCTCATATGCTGTTCATTTGAAGAACCTTAAAATTCCACTTTCTTTGTATAGCCAACTATCTGCTTTGATTGTTTGGGATGCTTGTCATACTGCTTAAGCTCATCATAATTTTTTTTTCCCTATGGCAAGGCAGAAAGGAATAAAAACAAAATCAGATTTTAGAATAATTTCTTGTTAGGTACTTAGTCACCTTCCTATAAGAAAAAGCAACAACCAGTGTTATTCCAGCTGACTTACTCCATAATTGTTCCTTCCATGTCCATTGCTTCTTTTTACCTCTTAGGAGTCTGCCAAGACTTTTGCAACCTGATGAGGGGCTTCTTCAGTGTCAGCCACTGTTAAAAGGAGTCCTTCTATATAAAAGACCTTGTTAGTCCATTTTTCTGTGTGTTACCCAATTGTTTGGGTATATTCTTTTCACTCAGTATAATGAAAAGTTTGGAAATGAGGATATTAAGGATAAGATTGCTGTTATCATTATTTTTTTTTTTTTGGTAGGAGGTGGTACTTGAGGTCCTAGTCGTTTGGTTGAATATGAAACCCAAATGTAGGTTTAGATTGCACACTTGATTCCTCATTGTTTGCAGAAAGCTTACAGGTTATATTTGTTTTCAGATAATCCTCAGGTAAAAGATAAACGCCAGCCGCAGATGGCAGTTCTACGTATCACAATTGGGTGAAAAACTGGAAATAGGATGGGTTATGATCTATAGTTCTTTGGAAACAGAAATTTAGTGGTCTTTTCTTAAAAGTAGACTTAAGCATTCTGTTATAAGTCCTGATTGCTTCAAAGTATGAGTGAAGAAGATCTGAGTTCAAAATTAGAAAAGATCATCCAGTGATTGCCTGCAGAGAAACCACTCACTTTGAGCTCTGACTGCTCAAACTGAATTCTTATGGTCAGCCATATCAACAGCTCATTTCAATAGATAAGTTTTATAGGTCGGCAGTGCATCTAGTTTCTATTTGGTAAATTAAATCTGTCTAGTGTCTTGATACATACTGATATTGATTGCTATTTAAATCTAGGAACTATTAGTGCTTCAGGTTGTGGGAGGATATTGAGATTATAAATTGATAGACTCAAGAAGCAAAGTCCACTTCATATTGCCAAAGACTCAACAGTTTTTTGATTGATAAAGTAATAACATAAAAATATTTATAAAATGAAATAAAAAATTGTCCTAAATTAAAACTTTATATAATAATGAAACTTTTATTAAATGATAACATAATTTTGGTACTTATCTAGAAATTTGACTGTTGATATTTATTCGACCTATATAGGTTAACTTCATTTTGAGCATTAAATGCCAGCTTCATATAAATATCTGTGCAAATCATGGCTGTAAGTCAATTTTTACAAGTTTAAAGATCTGTGTCAGTTTGTTACAGTAGCTACCTTGAGTTTTTGGCAGTAGGGGCAATCTGAGCCAAAACAAAAAAATTGTAATGTATCTTCCCATTCTTCACTGAGTGTTTTTGGTACTGTATTTGGGCATTTGCATTGTGTGCAACTTCTAGAGAAGGTATGACTGAAAGAACACATGTGCACACTTTTTTCTCATTAAGTTAAAGCCGTACACATTTAGATGAATCTTTATGTAAGAACCCTGGCTATATAATTCTCCTAATGTGTCCTTCTATCACGTGTCAGCATATCATAGATTACAAAGTGTGATGGAACTATTTGGTGCATGTTTAAAAACTTAAGAGTAAAAGACACATTGCCACTAATCTTCCTCAAAATACTTTCCCTTCTTTTGAGCACATTTGGGCCATTATTCTGAAGCAGTTTTGAATGTCCTCTTTCATAACACTATGTATTACAACATATACTGTGAAATTTATATCAGTTATAAGTTTTTGTTTTAATTCTAATTTGTACTTTTTTTAAATAAAAATGGTAAAAAAACATAAATGTCTTTACAAAGTACGATAATAATTGTGGTAAATGCTGCTACCAAGTGCCATTCAGTAGAAATACAGGCTTGTAAAAACATTACATTGTGTCCTCATCTACCTTAGTCACCAGATTCTGTATCATGTGACTTCTCTGGCTCTTCCCCAAAGTCAAAATAACCATGAAAAGTAAATATTTTTAATCAATTTAAGATATCAAGGCAGCAGTGACAGTGCAAGTAAAGACACCCACAGGAAAGAATTTCCTGAACTGCTTCAGATAGTTACAAGAACAATAGGATACATATACACATATATGTTTTATTTTTTCTTTTGATTTTTTGAGAGAGTCTTGCCATATAGTTCAGTCTAACTTAAGCTCACTATGTAAGCTAGCCTCAGCCACTGCAATGCTCCTGCCTCAGTGCCCCCCATGCTGGGATTTCAGGCATGTACCTGGTTTTACATGCATGTTTGATGAAATTTTTATTTTTTTTTCTAATTTTTTTTGAAGTAATAAATTTTATTTAAAAAACTAATACTAGTGCAAATTTTGTATAGCGTATAGTATATTTCAATACATAATAGTGTAGATTCATTTGTTCCCTGTAACTTCTTTTTTCTTTTTTTTCTTTTTTTTTTTTTTTTTTTTTTTTTTTTTTTTTTTTTTTTTTTTTTTTTTTTTTTTTTTTTTTTTTTTTTTTTGTCTTTTTGAGACGAGGTCTCACTATGCAGTTCAGGCTGGCTTCAAGCTCACTTTTTACCTCGGGCTGCTCTCGAACTCACAACAATCCTCCTGCCTCAGCCTCCCAAGTGCTGGGATTACAGGCATGCGCCACCACGCCCGGCTTGTAACTTCTAAAATAATGCTTTGGGCATAATAATTAAAAATATTTGAATTTTTTTTCTAGGAATGATTATTTTTGCCATTATAACATTCTTTTTTTAAATTTGCAATTAGTAGTATTTCATGCTGCTTTGAATTGTACAAGTAATTTTCCATGATTTTATTGAAGAACAAATAGCAGAGTCAGTTTCAAACCAGATTAGTAGAACAGATTCAATAATTAATACATTGCATATTGTTTTCTTAGTAGTTATTTGTTGTACAAGGTGCAGACATGGTATTCTATTCACAAACACTATTAGAGCAGATCCCTCTATTCATTGAATTAAGAGAATGTAGTTGTATACCTATCTTTTTTAAAAGCTGCTTTATAGTACAGTTTCAATAATTAATACTTTTTACATTGTTATCTTCCTAGTGGTTATCCATAGTACAAGAAGCACACCGGATGTCCTGTCCAAACACTGTCAGTGCAAATCTTGCTTTTCATAGAATTACACGAAAGTAGCTACATATTCATCCTAACTGTTCTGCATATACAAATACAGAATGGTCCTTCCTTTGTATCCCCCCCCTTTTTTTTTTTAGTCCTGTCAAAGATGGGTATTCTATTGTCATTCAATTATTATAGGTGCTTGAATTCAGCAAAACACTCCAACACAGTCCAGCAGTCCACAATAGTAGTGGGTTATCCACAGAAGCTGTTGACTAGAGTCATTTACAGCTCAGCATATTATTAAGTGTTTGTTTATATACCTCGTTTTTATACTTTTCTGCTGGATGGTTAAAACCAAGATAAAGCAAAAGTAAGGAAACATAGACAAATTCCGAACAATGACTTTCTTTTTTGTGAGGGATGCAGATAAAATACAGTACATAATTAGTTGCATGGGATTGCTACTGTTCTTATTCTCAGGTAGAATGGAGAATGATAGCAGTTTGTTTTAGTTAATAAGCTTCATGATTACATGTACAAATTGAATATCCCTTATACAGAATACTTGGAATGAGAAGTGCTTCAGATTTCAAAATTTTTTCAAATTTTGGAATACTTGAAACTTCTAGCATAGTTGGAACCAGAAGTGGTTTAAATTTGAGTTCTTCTCAGGTTTTGGAATATTTACATGTACATAATAGGACGTTTTACAGTTAGGACCCAATCTCTAATCAAAAAAAATTACTTTTTAGTATGCTGTTATCTTATACATGTAACTTGAAGATAATTTTATGCAATAGTTTTAGTATGAGGTATGAGTCAGGTATGGAATTTTCACACATGACATTCTGTTGGCACTTAAAGCAGAATTTAGATGTATAGTGTCCATATACCAAATCCCCAGTGATGAAAATAATCATTATGTACTGCAAACATGTAAAAATTACAGGGCTGGTGAGATAGTTCAGCAGACCTAGCACCTCTTCGGCAAGTGCAGGGACTGGGGCTCGATCCCTTACACCACATACCTTGCTGGCCCTGCCCCTGGGTGCAATGAGCCAGCCATTGAGAATAGGTATGTTGGCACATGCCTGTAATCCCAGGTCTAGAGAGGCTGAATACAGGAGGATCACTATGAGTCTGAACTTCTAATGAGCCCCTATACCAAATACATTTCTAAAAAATTAAAAAGTGTTCCAGATTTTTTTTTGGTGGTACCAGGGATTGAACTCAGGACCCTGCGCTTGTGAGGCAGGCACTTATTCTACTGAGCCCTCTCTTTGGCCCTAGTATTCCTGATTTGAAACCTTTTTTGATTTCGGATTTTTGGTTTGAGATAAATATGTATATATATATATATATCCAGAGATAAATATATATATATATATATATATATATATATATATATATCCAGAGTAACAATTTAAAACTCAAAATATAGAGTACAATAAGAAAATTAGCCTTTGTATATAAAGTTTCATTGTGTTTGCTCTCCAAAATAAATCTAACATTCACAAAGTCAATGAGCATTCACTAGTTTCTCAGAGATCAAATCAATAGATTTTAGAATGATTAGTTGTCTATTGTATTGAAGTGTTCCGTTTTCCTCACAGTTGCATCAGAATTTATTATTGGTTGATTTCTTGATAATAGCCAGTCATTCAAGAGTGAGATGGAATCTCAATGTTGTTTTAACTTACATCTCTGAATTGACCAGTGATGTTGAACATTTTTCCACATATACTTACTCACTATTTGTACTTCTTCATTTCAAAAGTGTCTGTTCATTTCAGATGGCTGTATTTAATTGGGTCTTTAAATTTGGGGGAGGTATGGCTTTTTTCTTTTTTTTTGAGCTCTTTGTGTATTCTAGATATTAGTCCTTTGTCTGAGGAACAGCTAGTAAAGATTTTTTTCCACACTGGAGGTTGTCTTTCCACTTTATTTGTGTTTTTTTCTGCTGTGCAAAAACTTTTTAATAAGATGAGAGCCCAGTTGTTGATTCTTTGTAACATTTCCTGTGTAATCAAGATTTTGTTCATAAAATCTTGGCTTATACCAGTATCTTCAAGAGGTCTTCCTATTCTATCCTTGAGCCGATTTTAGTATTTATGTTCTAATATTTAGTATTTTATTCATTTAATATTTTAATTTACTAAATGTATGTATCTAGTTTTAATCTTTGGCATATGAAAAAAACAATATTTCCAGCACCATTTATTAAACAAGCTATCTTTCAGTGAAAGTTTTTGACTCCTTTGTCAAAGATAATGTGACTATGTTTGGAGTTTATCTTCTGATCTGTTCCACTGATCCTTAGGTCATTTTTTGCCAGTAACGTGCTGTTTCTATCAAAGTACCCTTATAGTATGATTTCAGGTCGGGAATTTTAATTGTCTGTCTTGCTTTTGCTATTCTAGATCTCTTCTGCTTCCAGATGAATTGGAGGATTATTTTCTCTAATTCTATGAGATATGCATGCTATTATTATTCTGACTGGGATTGAATTAAATCTGTGTGATAATTTTGGAAATATGGTTCTTTTCACCATATTGGTTTTTCCTTCCCAAGAACAAGGGATATCTTTGCATTTTCTGATATCCATTTCACTCTGCTTTTTTTAGAGTACTGTAGTTTTCAGTAAAAGTTTATTACTTCCTTTGTTAGATTGATTCCTAGGTATTTTATTTTTTGAATGCTATTGTGAAAAGTTTCCCCAGTTTCTCTGTCAGTGAGTTTTCTATGTGTGTAAAGGATGTCTGTTCGTTTTTGAGTGTTGACTTTCTATCCAGTTATATAACTGAACTTGATTATTAAATCTAGAAGTCCTTTGGTAGAGTTTTTTTGGTTCTTGTACATACAGTATCATGTCCTCCACAAATAATGATAATTTAACTTCTTCCTTTCTTATCCTCATCCCATTTATATCATTCAAACTAATTGCTATAGCTGTTTCCAGAAAAGAAGAGTGGTGACAATGGATGTCCTTATCTTTTTCCTGATTTTAGAGTGAAAGCTTTCAGTTTTTGTGTATTTAGTATGATGTTAGCTTTTGATTTGTCATAGATAGATTTTATCAATTTGGAGTAAAGACCATCTATTCTGACTTTCTGTAGAGTATTTATCACAAATGGGTTTTAGACTTTGTCAAATGCTTTTTCTGCATGTATTGAGATGATCATACAGTTTTTGTCCTTGGCTCTGTTAATATGTTGTATTATATTTATTGATTTGTATATTTTGAACCATCCCTGCATCCCTGGGACGAATCCTACTTGGTCATGTTATGTAATTTCCTTAGTGATTTGCTACATTTCATTTAACAGTATATCACTAAAGATTTTTGCATGTATATTCATTAGGGACAATGGCCTGTAGTTCCTTTTTTTGGTGGATCTTTCTGTGGTTTAGGTATCAAGATAATGCTTGCTTCCAGGAATGACTTTGAAATTATCGTTTCCTTTTCACTTTCATTAAATAGTTTGAAAAATGGTAGCATTAGGGTGTCTCTAAATATCTTGTAGAATTCAGCAGTGAAACTGTCCTAACCTAGGCTTTTCTTTCTTGGTAGCTTTTCAATTTCATTGACTGATACTGGTTTATTTAGAATTTTTCTATCTTCTTGATTCAGTTTTGGTAATTCATATGTATCTAGGAATCTGCCTTTTTTCTGTGTTTTTCATATTTTTAGAATTTATGATCTGGATTTCTGCAATATCTGCTGTGATTTCATCCTTTTCTTTCCTGATTTCCTGACTTTGAGTTCTTTCTTTGCTTTTTTTTGATAAGTTTGACCATGGTTTAGTCAATTTTGTTTAATCTCCCAAAGAACCAACTCTTCATTCTTTGTATTGTTTGTTAGTCTCAGTTACATTTCTGCTCTGATCTTTTTACTTTGCTCCCTTCTGAAAGTTTTGTGCTTTACTTATTCTTCTTTTCCTAGGTGCTTGTGGTTCAACATTATGTTATTTGAACTTACTGTGTTTTCCTGATGTAGTAATTCACTGCTGTATTCATAGGACTGCTTTCATTGCATCCCAAAAGTTCTAGTATGTTGTACTGACATTTAATTGTAAAAACTGTGTAATTTTTCCTTTCATTTTATCTGTTACCCGTTGATTCTTAAAGAGGTATTATTTAATTTCCATTTGTTTATGAACTTTTTGTTGTTTCTTTTGCCACTGATTTCCAATTTCATTGTCCTGTTGATATGCATAATTCTGTTTTCTTTGCCATTTCTGAAACGTATTCTTTGACCTAATATTTGATGTATTTTGGAGAATATCTTATGTGCACATGTGATTTATTCTGATGTTGTGTGGTGGACATATATTAGACACCTACTAGATTATAGATATCTACTAATTTGTTTAAAGTTTTAGTTCAGTTCTGATGTTTCTTCATTGATTTTTTTGTCCATTTCTTTTCCTGTTTTGCATTCATGGTTTCCATTATTTCCCTACTTTCCTGTATATTTTTAATCTATACCTGCTCTAGAGTCACTAACCATGGCCTTCATTCTGGTCACAATCTGTATAGTTATCTGAAAAATTATTTCTGATTTGATTTTTTCTCTAGACCCTCATTTTATCTGCTTTGTTACTTCTCTTACCATTTCAGAGAGTCAACGTGGGTGACTTTCAAGTCGTTCTACCTCATTTTCTCCTGGTGAGCTGGAAGTCTAGAGTTGAATCTTGCTTCCTTGTTTTCTCATTTTCTACTTTTTTAAAGTTAATTTTCTGTGACAGTGCTTATAAATTATGACAGGTAGTTTTATTCTAGTATTTAGAACGCTTAGGAAATAAGTGCTTTTGAGAGATGTCTTCTAGTTATAGCATGCTTTTGGATTTTAAGCCTGTTACAAGATCCTACCTTTTCAATTTATTGGGAATGAAAAATTTCTGCCTATGTGATGTAACCCCTGGTTCTTGGCACTTGCTTGTAATATTTATGACTGTCAGGCAATCTGAGTCTTGCCATTATAAAGAACAAGAAGTAGTTTGAACAATTCTATCACCTTGACATAATACTAAATCAGAAATAAACATTAAAAACAGCCTAGAAAATGACAGACTGTGATAACTATTAATTTGTTACCTTTAACCATAGATTTATGGTTATATAACAAAGTCTAAAATAAACCAAAAAAATGTATACAGTATGATATTTTTGCCCTTGGAGCAGAAAATTTAAAATGGTTTACATGGAAAAGTAGAGAAATAGAAGAGATTTGAAAGAAATTGTGTAGAATGGAAGAATATACAAACATTGGGAAATTGGTGAAGAAGACAGAAGAGAAAGAGAAGGCACAAATAAAATCCAGAGCATAACAGCAGCAAAAACTAGGAACAGTGTTTACATTCATGTAAAAACAAGAGTAACCAAGTAAACAAAAGGAAGAAAAAAATATCCAGTACAGGGCATGTCTATGCTGTCACTGGTAGACAGAGTGGGCAGACAGAACCCATATCTGTGTTGATTAATTCCAGCAAGCTGGCCCTAGATGTACAGCTGAATAGTGGATAGTCCCAGAAAGCCTGTACCTTTAGTTCCACTAACGTTCAGGCTGCTTTTTGGCTGTGAGGTTTAAAACTGGTTTGTTCAACCTGCTACTCTTAGAGTGCTTCCTGCCAGTTTGAACTCAGGTGGCTGCTGGTTTGAACTCAACCTCCTAGACTCTCCTTGAGGCTCGTTGACCTTCTGCCAACTTGACCTTGGTCCCACCTCACCCTGACACTGGAGCCACCCTGTAGCTGCTGAGTTCTGAGCTCGGTTAGCCCCTTTCCAAGATGGATGCTGGCCAATTGCCCTCTCCTGGGGGACATCTAAACCCAAATAACTCACCAGCCACTGCAGTCTGCTGCATCCTCTACTCAGTGTGTTTCTCCATGTAGGCCTCTATGGTTGACAGTAGTCACTAGGCATCTTCAGGTTTGAGCCACCACTCCCATGCATCACGTTAGTGCTTGGGGAGAAAGCTCTGCTTGCCACCTCCTTCTGCATCATTTGCTCACCTAATGGGCTTCGATTCTTGCTTCAAATCCTTGCTTAGTTCCAGGGGACCTACTTCTTCCTTCTCTCTCTAATAATGCTATATTCTGGCATCTGAACACCACATCTCAGAGACACTGTTAACTCTACTGTGTACCACTGCTCCATCTCCCCAAATGTCTCCTTTACTATATTTTAATTAAATTTTTAACTCCTCCCATGTAAAGTCCACAGTCATGTGCCACATTAAGACACATTAGCCATTAATAGATAGTATGTGCAGTGGTCTCATAAGAGTAGGTCTTGCCTAGTGACATCATAGGTCACCTTAGCTTATCTGAGTATACCTTATGATATTTATAAAAGGAAACAATTTCTCTGTTTATACCTTTTGCCAAGTACATCCCACTGTTACTCAATGCATGTCTGTCTTTGGTCAGTCTACAATAGCCATCAGTAAGTAGAAAACTTCATCTTTAATAAATACCAGTTCAGGCATTAAACCTGAAGTATATGTTTTGTGTGCACTTACTTAGTGTTTTTAAGTACTTCTAGTTCTCTATGCCTTGTATATTTTCTGTTGAACAAGTTGCTAAAAGGCTATTGCAGGAATCCTTCCCAAATATATCCCCTTTTCCCTCACATATACTTAAGTGTCCCTCCTTTCTGCTTCCAGGATTTAATATGCTTGTATCTTTCATTATAGTTGTCATACAGTATTGAAATTATGTCTTTATGTCTTACTTTCTTGCTTCTGGGACACAATACCCACAGCTTAAGGGAGCAAATGTTTATTTTGGCTCATAGTTTATAGAGGTTTGAGTCCATAGTCCTGTGGCTCCAGGGAAGGACAGCATGGCAGAAGGATGTGCCAGAGGAGGATTATTCATAGCAAAGTGGTGAGGAACAGAGAATCAAGGCAGGAAGGAGGGGAAGATATACCCTTGCTGGCCACACACACAGTGACCCACCTCTTAATATCATATTTAGCTGTAAAGTCATCTGAGGACTAATTAACTAATAAGTGTTATACACCCATGATGCAGTCACTCCCCAAAACCTCACCTGTATGAGCACATGAGGTTTTAGGGGACATCTAGATATAAACAATTACAGTGTAATTGCACACCAACCAAATTGTAATCTCTCTGTGGGCAAAGGCTAGGTCTTTCTCTGTTTTTACCCTCAGTACCAGGCAATGCTAAACACATGGTAGACAACCAATAAGAGATTGTTGAGTAAATAAAGCACCGTAAGGATTCAAACAATCTAACTCATTTCACAGGCATGAAAACTTAAAGTTTATGACTTTAGAAATAGAAACAGGAAATCATAGAAATTAATTGTTCCAACATTCTGTGTCCTGTTAAGATTATCATTCATTTTTGTTTGAATATTTTATGAGGGAAGCAACTCATTTCTATTTCTGAACTACAGGTATTACTAAGATTATTGGGTTGAACGAAAGACTACTTACTACCTTATAATTGCTATTCCTTGTCCCAAATCTGATTTCTGATGTCCCTAGCATTTGAATGGAACTAGCTAATTTTCTTCATTATCATCATGTTAGCCATGTTAGCCATCTTTAGCTTTTTGTATTATTCTACTCAATTTTTAGAACATTCACCAGATTGGTTTCTCTCTTTTCAATATGTACTATTTCATCATTGTTCCATTTAAGATGTGATACCCTAAATAGCACATAATATTCTTAAGTGTTCTCCTATCATTGAGAAGTTGCATAGAATATACCACTTCCTTTGCTCAGGACATAATAGGTTAACTGAGCCTAAGGCACAGTTACCACTTTGCCTTTACTCAACAAGCCACCAACAAAAGTACCTAATGCTTTCATATGGCCTTCTGCTAAGCCATGACCTTCCTTCCCATTATGATGCATTTTACCTTTGTCCCTACTTCCTTTCATTTGGTTGAGATGTAATCCATTGTTTTAGTCAGGTGAACTATTTTTTCATTTTGTTAATCAGTAGATTATCTGTCTCTCCCAACTTCATCATGTCATCTGCAAATGTGGTAGGCATACCATTGGTGTCCTAAGACATTAGTAAGATGATCAAGATAGGAAATTTAGTGCTTTATTCCAGAGTTTTGTGAATATAATATTCCTTTTACATTCTAGATCAGTAACCATATCAGAAAAAAATTAATCTTTCATGATTAGTTTCTGAGCTTTGTAACTCTTAATGAGTCTTTTCCCTAAGGCTCTGAAACCAGTTAACTGTGTTTAGGAAATTGCTTTGGGATTGACATGAAATGATGTGTCTATAGTTTGCAGCAACTACTTGCTTTCCAGTGCTATTAGAGACTTTCCTATAAAGGATCCACCTTTCTTGCTAATTATTCAAAGATTTTAGATAGAGATTGAGCTCTACTATACACTGAGAAATAATATGCCTGCAACAGTAGAACCAAGTTTACTTAGAGTAATAAGGTGCTTTTATCTCCTTGATTGCTTTGGGATTCAGTTTTCTAATTCTACAATTTGTTATTCCCTTTCTAATTATTAACAATCCTAATTGGAGAAAATAGTTGAGAGCCTATTAAGCTATAATATTGTGTACTTATTCACACAAATACAGACCGAGTTTCCTTTTGTTATTCTTACTCTAAGTGGAAATCAAAGAAAATCTTTGTCTCTGATATTTTTGAAGTCTTAGTGCAGTCTAAGTATCAGCCTTTCTGATATTTTCCTTATAGGATTTTTCTACTTTTTCTTAGATATATGCCCACGCTATTCCTTCAATCTCTTCAATGTGTTTGCCTTTAAAATATTTTTATGACATATCACCATGGAGATAGACTCAACAACATTTAGACCATGTGAAATTCTACAGAACAAGTAACCTAGTTTCTTGAACATATAAATTGCAAGAAATAAAACATTGAAGGATAATATACTAATTGAAAGAGATAGATCAACTGATTATAATATATGGACCTCATTTGATTGAAATGAACTAACTGAAAAAAATTAAGGCAACCTGGGAAATCTGAATGTAGACTACAGTGAATTATTTAAGGAAGACATTGTGGTATATGCCTGTAATCCTAGCATCCTAGGCAGGAGGATGGCAAGTTCCAACCCAGCCTGGGCAATTTACCAACTTAGAAAGACCTTGTTTCAAAATTTCAAAGCGCTGGAGGTGTAGCTCAGTGGAAAAGAACTGACTGGGTTTAATCCTCTGTACTGGAAAAAATGTTATATTTTATAATGGTATGATAATTTATATAAGAAAAGCAATCTATGTACTATCATATGAAATTACTACAGCAACAATTTTTAGGGTATGTAAAATTTTAAAACTGGGCAAAATATATTACTACTGAACCCCAGTACCTTATTTGCAAATGAAAAACTCCTATTAAAATGCTCAGTGCATATGAACTAGAGAAAGCAGCATCTGACTTTTTGTTCAAACATGAGCTTTGTGAATATAAAGTGAATGTTGACTATTGTGTAAAAATAACTCATAAAACCACACACACACACACAAAATAGACCCAGACATAATCTCAGCATTTGGGAGGCTGAGACAGGAGTATTGCTACAAGTTTGTGGCCAGCCTGGGTACATAGTAAGTTGAAGGCCACTATGAACTACAGATGAAATACTTGTCTCAAAAAGCATACATACATAAATACATACATGCATACATACAACATATAGTGAATTAAAATACTCTTGAAAATTACTGAAAATTGCCTTTACTATTCAAAAGCTAGGTAGAAGCCACACTACTTTTAATATTTGGTCTGTAAATAATGTAGGGTTCATTTTTAGTGAAATGCTAATATTTATTTAAAGGAGATTCTATTTTGAAATTACTTCAGAAATTGCTTGTTTTTCATTTTTGAATTTAATACCACCAGTGAAAAACACTGTCTTCAATTTTCAAAAACTGTATTGCAAAATGAAAACACTTATTGTGGTTTATTATATTGGTTTAAGCAGTGATTTTTGTTTTGACCTCATCAACAACAAAAGACAAGTAATACTGTGTTAATCTAAAATGCTTTTGAGGCTCGAGAGGTAGCTCGATAATCTAAGCTCCTGCCTAGCAAGCACAAGGACCTGGGTTCAGTCCTCAGTACCATATGCTGTGCCGGCCCCAGAAACCTGAGTACACTGTGCTACCCCAAAACAGCATGGTGGTTCATGCCTATAATCCTAGCACTGGAGAGGCTGAGACAAGAGGATCACTATGAGTCTGAAATACATAGTGAGACCATGTATCAATTAAATTTTTAAAATGATAATAAAAATAGCTTTTGAGCAGCAAAAGAAGCATCAAAGTGAAGAATAGGAGAAAATATTTGTAAACCCAACATTGTTTGCCATTAATATCTGTAATGTATTAGGAACTCAAACAACTCAGGAGTAAGAAAATAAATAACCTAATTAAAAAAATGAAGATGTGATCAGTGGAGACATTTCTCAAAAGAAGACCTACAAATGACAAATATGTATATTAAAAAGAGGGCACTGCACTAATCATAGGAACAATGTAAATTAAAATCACAATGAGTCAAAATCACAATGAGATTTCACTGCATATGTATTAGATTGAATGTTACAAGATATTAGATGTGGAGAAGAGGAAATTCTGCATTGTTGGAGGGAGGGTAAATTAGTTATATCTACTGTGGAGAACAATATGGAAGTTCCTAAAAAACCTAGAAGTAAGCCTACTGTAAATAATTACACTTTCAGGCATATATCCAAATTAAGAAACATCATTATTTCTAAAAGATAGCTAAATTCCCATGTGACAGTAGGCAGGATATAGAACCAAGCTAAATGTTCATCAAAGAACAAATGAGTAAAGAAAATTATTTGCATACACAATATAATATTCTAATATAAAAAACTCTGTAATGACATAGATGAATTCAGAAGACTTTATGTTACATGAAGTAAGACAGAGACAAATGCTTCCTGATGTCACACTGTTCCAAGTTTTATTTTTTTATAATACATATTTGCAGTACATTATGGGCACATTCCTCATGAGGAGTTGGTACACATACATAGCACAGCTCAGTTCTTTTAAAAAATCTTTTTCTCTTCCTCAACTTCCCCCTTCCCTTTGTTTCTTGGTGTCTTTCCTTCCTATTAAGAAAACATCTCTGCATTTCCTGTTTTCTGTCCTTATTTTGCACTTCAATTATATTTTGCATTTCTCATATAAGATAAATCATACCTGCTTAAGTTTTTGTGTTTGATTTATTTCATTAAGGTCTCAAGGTACATCCATTTTCATACAGATTACTCATGTTTATCATTCTTTTTTAAAATTTTATTGAAGTACAAATATCAATGAGACAGTTTTAGATACCTTGACAAGATGGATTTGATAAATGAATACATTGCAAACTGTTTTCATAATGTTTTGGTATCATAGAAGGTGCATACACGATATTATTTTTTTTTTAAATGCTGGTGGGGAATACCTCACACGATATTATACTTACAGACATTATTATAGCGTATGTCTCTTATCAGTAAATTAAGAGAGTGTAGCTGTTTACATATCTTATTTTTTATACCTGAATTACATCAAAGATTCAATAATTAATACTTTCTACCTTGTTATTTTCCTAGTGGTTGTCCATAGTACTAGAAGCAGACATAATATCCTGTCCAGCCTTAGCAACAGCCATTAGAAAAGAGGGAGAAATAAAGGGAATAAGAACAGGTAAAGAAGTTAAATTATCACTATTTGCAGAAGACATGACACTTTACTTGAAAGACCTCAAAAATTCCACCAAGAAACTACTAGAAGTGATACGGAAATTCAGTAGCATAGCAGGATACAAAATCAGTACTCAAAAAGTCAATAGCATTCCTTTACACAGATAACAAGCACATTGAAAGGGAAATAATAGAAACAATACCTTTTACAATAGCACCACAGAAAATGAAATACCTTGGGATTCACTTAACCAAGGTAGCCAAAGATCTTTTCATGGAAAATTACAACACCCTAAGAATAGAGATTATAGAGGATTTCAGAAAATGGAAAGATATTCCATGCTCCTGGATAAGAAGAACCAACATTGTGAAGATGGCATACTCCCAAAATTGCTGTACAGATTTAATGCAATCCCTATCAAACTGCCACCAACATACTTCCCAAATATGTTTATCCTTCTTTGTGGCAGAGTTGTACTCTATGTTATATAAATACCACATTGTCTTTATCCATTCATTTGTTGATGGACATACAGGCTGCTTGAAAGATTTAGCTGTTAATCATGACACATGTTGAAATCTAAAAAGTCATCATTGTAGAAGTAGAAAGTCAAATGGTGCTTATCAGGGGCTAGAGAAGGGGGAATTTTTTTTTTTTTTTTTTTTTTTGGTGGTAGAGATGGAACTCAGGACCTTGACCTTGCAAGGCAAGCACTTATACCACTGAGCTATCTCCCCAGTCCCAATGGGGCATAATTTAGTCAAAGGGTAGAAAGCTTAAATTACACAGAAGTATTTTTTTATAACACTGTGTGTATTTAATCCTTCTGTGATATGTCAAATACAAAAAACTACTGTTGTATTATTTGTCAATATATTTTTGGCAGTATTATGAATTGACCCCCCCGTGCCTTCATAGTGAGCTATAGCTCCAAGTTGTTTTTTTTTTTTTTTTTTCTTTTCAGCTTCCAACAAAGTGATATTAAAGCCAAGTAATTCTCTTTTTTAAAAAAGTATTTGGTTGTTGTAGGGTATCACTACACAGCTTGGACTTGAGGTGATCCTCCTACTTTCAACTTCCCCAGCGCTAGGTGTACAGGTGTGCGCCATACTCCGAGACTCTGGCTGGCTCAGCCCACCCTGAGGGCCAGCCTAGTACAGCATGTGGTGCAGGGATTGAACTGTGGTCCCTGCGCATGCCTAAGCTTGCTCAAGCAGACCCTTCTTTAGTCCTCTGAGCTATCTTTCCAGCCCCTTGATTTTGTTTTGAGACAGGTTCTAGCAGAATTACCAGGTTAAACTCAAACTTGCAATTTCCCTGCCATGGCTTCCCAAACTTTTAATTTTTTAATTTAAAAAGATTTACCATATTTGTAATTAATCTATGTTGAAATTTTCTTGGTTTTATTTAGTTTTTGCTATTTGATGAGCAATGAAAATGAGCAAGGAAATTTTAATTTTGTTCAGCTTTGTAAAAAGAGTATTTAAACAAAGCTTTGTTAATCAGATATTTAAAAGCATCAAAAATGTTAATCTAAAGATGCCCTATGATAAATATTTTTGAAATGAAACATGAACATATGAATCTCTTTTCTTTGTATTTTTTAAGGGAAATGTCTGGAGAGTGTTTGGGGTCTCACTACTAGATCAGACTCAGTGATCTGCCTGTTTACAGCCTCCCAATAGCTGGGATTACAGGCACACGCCACCACACCCAGTCTCAGTTGCCTTCTCAGTTCACCCCCGGGTCAGGGCCAGCATGGTAGGCCTGCACCCCCGGCCCCCCTGCACCTGCTTGCAGGGACTTTAATTTGCTGAGCTATTTGGCTGGTCCTGAATCTCTTATCTAATAAGGATTTTCTTCAAGTGGGGTATGCCACCAATATTTAACTATGTCTAAAGTAATTTTAGGGGTTTTATAAAAGATTTCCTATTTGTGTGTAACAAAAATTACTTTATACAGGCATTTGGATGGTGTTTTCAGGGAAAATTGCTGACTTTAGCATGTAAAAAGAGAAATCTAATTTGCCCTATTTTATAGAATATTTTGAAGAAACATTTTTTATTAGATGTAACAACTGAACGTGTGTGTGTGTGTGTGTGTGTGTGTGTGTGTGTGAGAGAGAGAGAGAGAGAGAGAGAGAGAGAGAGAGAGAGAGAGAGAGAGAGAGATCCATTCTTTTTGGAATCTCAAATTTAGTAGAAATCAGAAAATATAAAATGTAGATTATTAAGCATGATATAGATTATCTTTACCTCTGAACTAATGAATGTTCTTTTAGATAATAATGTCTTAAAATTAGAAAAATTCTAAAAACCATTGCTTAAAGTGCTACAGTAGTTAATAGAAGTTTTAAGTGTGGAACTTAATTTTCTTCACATCCATGCCTCCTCCATTTATCCCTCTCAGTCATCAGCCCTTTGAAGTACTATGATGTTATCTTTAGTTTAAAATTAGAGACCTGATTTACAGAAAAGAATGAAATTGTCTAGGGATACCAAATATTAGTAGTATCTCACTTATCTGGCAGCTATTTCTTTGGTAATGACAGTTGTCAGATACAGTTCAACATAAGAAATAAGCATTTAAAAAGTCTCTTGACAGGGTGGAGATAGCTCATTAGAATAAGCAGTTTCTTGGCAAGCACAAGGGCCTGAGTTCAACCCCTGGTTCCACCAAAAAAAAAGTCTCTGGACAATCAAAAGGAGTGCCAGATTCCAAAGTAAGGTTGTGTACTAGGGAAACTTCTAGAATTCCTATTCCTTCACTATTGCAACTTAGTTTTGTAAAACTGACTTCCCAATTCAGTGCAAATTAAAAGCCAAAATTAAAGGGGAAGGAAAGCTTTTTATGGGTAGGCACATGGCCAACTGTAAGAAATGCTAAAGGAGACAGGAAACTGTAAAACAGACCTTCCAAGTTTAGTAGCCTAGAGCCCTTTGTTCTGAAAGAAAATTAATTCCCTACTCTTTAGGGTCCTGTGAGGGAATTACTGTACTAAAATAATGTATTTAAGTGTGTTAATTAAGAAAGGGAACATTAGCTGGGCGTGGTGGTGCATGCCTGTAATCCCAGCACTCGGGAGGCTGAGGCAGGAGGATTGTTGGTGAGTTCGAGACCAGCCTGAGCTACAAAGTGAGCTTAAGGCCAGCCTGAACTGCAGTGAAACCCTTTCTCAAAAAGACAAAAAAAAAAAAAAAAAAAAAAAAGGGAACATTATATATCCTTTAAGAATGTACTTAAATTACTGGGGCCTGCAAGATAGCTCAGCAGTGTAAAGCATCTGCCTAGGCAAGCTCAAAGTAAGCTTAGGCAAGTGTGAAGACACCCAGGTTCAGGTTCAATCCCTGGCACCACATGCCATGCCAGCCCTGCCCCTAGGGCGGGCTGAGCTGGCCACAAAAGAAAAGAACTTGTCTTAAATTTGCAAATTACTAAAGGTACAAGCCTTAGTCTATTCATATACTGTACAAACTGCTTTTGAACCTTTAAATTCTAAACTATTTAAAGATGATATTATGAAAAGATTGTAACTAGTCCTATGTATGAATAGCAGAATGAAGGCAGTTACTACTTTCAGAATTAGATTAAACTGATTAAATCTAGGCTTTACGTCCTAACGTGCTTTTAACAACTACAATAAGTGCCTGATTAACTTGGCACTTCCAGGAAAGGACATAATGAAACAAATTTCCAGACAAATGCAACTTTCACTGGGTGCCAAAATGTTGATATTTTAAGGTCTTACCTAGAAAGGAAGCAATATTGGACAGTGATTGAGAGAGTGAGCCCTAGAATCAGGCTATGTGAGGTCAAATTCTGGCCCTGTTAATTATTCATTAGTAATGCAATTGAAATGAGTCAAGTCAGATTTTTGTTTGGTAAAATAGGAAGTAATATAATTACATGATAGAAGGTTTGTGAGGACCAAAGCAGCTAAAACATATTAGCCATAGTCTTTGGTACTGCATAATATGCAATGGCTGTTACCTTATTTACAGGAACCCTCTAGGAAAGCGTCAAGTTAGAGGCATTTGGTAAAAACTTACTGCACCTTATGGTGAAATGAATTGTTCTTTCCTCATTTTGACGTGTGATACAGACCATTTTAGCCAACTTTATAAATTATAAGCATGCTTTCATTTTTCCTAGGTGCTGATGGTCTGGAAATGGACTGAAATCTCAAAAAAAGAATGTTGTCTTACAGACTACACTGATAAAAGACAGTTGAAAATAAATTATAAATTAAAAGCTATATGTTTGAAATATTTTGCTGTGTACCAAGAATTTAACAACTTTATAATATTTAAAATATGCTTCAAACATGAACATCTTCTGTTACCGATTTTTTTGTGTGTAATGATATCATCTTTTGAAGGCAAAATCATATCGTAATCACCAGATAAAATTGTCTGGCTTTTTAGCCTCATGTACTCTGTTGTTAAATGGCCTGGAGCATAACAAAGCTATAGGGTACTTTTCTGTGGTCCACAAAATGGACTTGGGCTCCCTGCTTCTGACTACAAAAGTACCTTTGAGAAACTTGGAGCAGAGCTATAGAGAAACTGAATGATCAAATCATTTTTTCATACATAAAATAAATGATACAAATAATTATTAAGCAAGGTTATCTGATCAAAAGCCTATTTTCGCTATGATTCCTCATATCTCAAAAAGAAGTAATAATTGTAATACTCCCATGTGTGTCAATAACTGATCAATAACAAATTCTGTGAATCAACAGCCAGAAAGTCTTATTTTTAAGCCAGTTGCATACAGGAGATAAATGTGGCTCTTTTTGACAGATCATATTTCTCAAGCTATAATATTTGTGGAGAGGACGGGATTTCTTCCCTCATCTAGGGCTTAAAAAAAACCCTTATCTCTTCTGGCTTTTATGCCTATGTTGCAGATAGACCTCCCCCTCCACTGAAATTTGGCATTTGCATCACATGGCAATTTAAGCCCCTTCAAAGTTTTTTGAATATTTTTTTATTGAGAAAAAAATTGCAATGAGACAGCTTCAAAACAGGTTGGTAGGAGTTACAACCATCAGTACGTTGCATATTGTTGTCTTTGTAGTAGTCATTCATAGCACAAGATGCAGACATGCTATCCTGTCCAAACACTATTAGTACAAATCTTACTGAATTAAGACAAAGTAGCTATATAGCTATCTTTACTATTTTGTATATACAGATACAAAATGGTCCTGCATTTATATCTCCTTTTTTGTTTAGTTTTGTCAGAGATGAGTATTACATTGCCATCCAAATATTGTAGCTGCATGAATTCACCAAAATATTCCAATATAGTCCAGTAGTCCACAATAGCAGTTGGGTTATCCACAGGTCTGGCAGTATCCGAATCTGATGACTTGAGCCTTCCACAGCTCAGCATATTAACATGGCTTCACTTTACGTAGCTCATTTCTACACTTTTCTGCTGGATGGTTAATACCAAGATAAAGCAAGACCTATATAACAATAAATACAGCTTTTGTATTTGACAAGGTCAGTCAAGTCCCCTAAGGACTTATCCCAAAACCCTGTGCCACACTTTGTAGATCCTTTGTCAGTGTCAGCCATGTGAATGATCATGCCATTGCTTGACCAATTTGTTCTCTGTGAAAGCCTGAGTGAGTGTTTTCTCTCCATGTCACTCTTTAGGCACACAGTACCTCATCAATCACATTCTTCTGTGGCCCCATAATATCCTTGATCAGAAAATTTTGGACACAACTGAGTTGTACAGGTTCTCCTATGTCCTGAGTCCTCACTGAGCTTGAAAGGCTAGGGCCAAAATGTTGGCTGTCCTTCTAGCCCTTCTTTTTCTCTAATGTTTGGTCTTCAAAGTTCGGTTATTAACCCTCCATAACAGAAGCTTATTATTGCCCAACAACATATGCAGGTGGGTTTTACCTATCTCTGAATATCAACAAGTCTTTCTTTTTTTTTTTTTTCGGAACCAGGGATTGAACTCAGGCCCGTGCACTTGCCAAGGAAGCACTTATTCCACTGAGCCATCTCCCTGGCCCCTACTATCTCTCTGAATGTCAAACATCTTAGGCATAAGATGGAGCATGTTTTTGCCATCAATTATTGATGTGTTAAACTTTAAGTCTCTACTGAATATGACAAAAGATTAAAATATATGAATAAACAGTTACATATTTTTACACAAAATTTAGAAATTTAACCATATATATCATTGTAGCAGGATAGTCCTGTGACATTTTTTTCTTGTCTCTCTTTCACTTATTACCCTTTAAAAATTTTACTGGAGATACAGTCTGATCATATTTGATATATCATGACAAGCAGTATGTATTTAGAAGACCAGAATGACAGGCATTCCAAGCATGACCCCAGTATTACACATTACTGTCTTCTGTGCATTCGCTCAGTTCACAGGTATCAGCATATATAGTTAGAGTGAGAATCCTACCAAGTAACTGCTAGTTTCAACAAGCTGCTTATAGTTCTCAGGATCATTGCCTTACCCATCTTGTACATATAAATATATGTCTTTGCCCCTGTCATGTTTCAAAGCTTTTCTCCCTGCCCTGTTTTTGTTGTCTAATCCTCAAGTTCTCGCTTTCCTTTTAAAGTGTTATGCCTTCCTATTTGTATTTCTTCTTTTGAGTTCTTATACTAGGGAGACTATGTGATATTTACACGTGTGTTTGGTTTATTTCACTTATGAGTATATCGTCAAGTGGCATCCACTTAAAATATGAAGGCTTCTAGTTTATCATTCTTTTTTTTAAAGTAGCACATCTTTTTATTTTTTTTTATTTTTTGTTTTCATTTATTTTTATTTTATTAAAATACAAATGTCAATCAGACAGTTTCAAGACACCTTAACCATACACATTCGATGAATTAATACATTGCAAACTGTTTTCGTAATGTTTTGGTATTGTACAAGGTGCATACATGATATTATATTTACAGATATTATTTTAGCAGATATCTCTTATCAGTGAATTAAGAGTATAGCTGCTTACTTATCCCATTTTTTTATACCTGAATTATATCAAAAATTCAATAATTATTTACCTAGTGGATGATCATAGTACTAAAAGCCGACACAATATCCTGTCCAACCACCATTAGTGCAGATCTTGCCTCTCATAGAATTATGTAGAAGCACAGCATTATCTATCCCAACTGTACTGTCTATACACACATATCATGATTTTTTCTTTCTACAACCCTTCCTTTGTCTACACCTGTCAAAACTGGGCACTCCATTGACATTCAACTAACTTAGGTGCTTGAAATCGACGCCACAATCCAACACAGTCCAGCATTCTACAGCCATAGTGAGTTATTCAAAGAAATTGTCGACCATATCCATTTACAGCTCAGCTTAATATTATGGGCTCACGATGTATACTTCATTTTTATACTTTTTTGCTGGATAGTTAAGACCTAGGTAGATCAAGACTTATGTACCAACACAAGAACTTTATATTTCCTATGTGGTCATTGAAGTCCTCTCAGGGTTTATCTTGTAGTCCTGTACATTATTCTGTAGTTCCTTTGTCTGTGTCATCCATGTGGATGAGTCACGGCCAATGCTTGACCAGTTTGCTCTCTGTGAGAGCTTGAGAGAAAGTTTTCTCTTCATGTGACTCTCCCCAGGCACACT
>PVKA01020461.1:0-40328 GCA_004027165.1 Ctenomys sociabilis | reverse complement strand
TTCCCTTCCCTATGTTTGGTATAGGGTCTGACTACACAGCTTGTACTTATAGTGATCCTCCTGTTTTCAGCTTCCCCAGCACTGGGATTACAGGTGTGCACCACCATGCCAGGTCTAATCCCAGTGGCTGGCTCAGTATGCCCCTTGGGTGGGGCTAGCGCGGCATGTGGTACCGAGAATTGAACCATGGTCCCTGTGCTTGTCTAAGCAGGTGCTTAGGGGCTGGGGAGATGGCTCAGTGGAATAAGCGCTTCCCTGGCAAGCACAAGGGCCTGAGTTCAATCCCCGGTTCCGCCAAAAAAAAAAAAAAAAAAAAAAAAAAGATAAGCAGGTGCTTAGTCTGTTGAGCTATCTTGCTGGCCCTGATTGTTTCAACATGTGGACATAGTTATATTGGTGTACAGATTGATATTTTCTGTGAAAAGCTGTATAATTTGGATGTCAAAGACTAGGCATTCATAACAGCTATTACAGTTTCCTCATTACTAAATTTAAGAATTGCAAAATTTTTAAGAAAAGCAAAATTTTCAGGTTGCTTGCATATTCCTGTCAGTCATATGACTATGAAAAAACTGCTAGTGACTATCACATTTCTCTTGTTTTTCAAAAATCAACATTGTATGAAAGCCCAAACAGGATTGCATCATCACCCAGGTGACAGCACCAGGAAGATTAATTAATGTCTGTTGCAAAGAAAACTCGCTTTACACAGTTGTGATGGTTTTGTGCTGATGCATGTGCTGGGGTGTGCCAGCATCCAAAGAGCTTTGCCCTTTACAGCAAGCACCAGGGCATAGTAGGAGTGAGGTCTCAAGTTACAAAGCTCTTCCTGGTCTGCTTCTGTATGTGGAAGTTATTTTACATCCAGAAGAGGCATTATTTACAAAAGAAAAGTATTACATTGGCTACTTTCTTCACAGCCAAATTGCACATAGATAGTAATGAATGCCAGGCAAGTCAGACAACATGATTTGGATGGAAGTTTCTGCAAATAAGTTGGCCACACTGAAGAATGGGAGGCAACACATAGTTAAAGCAGATGAGACCAAAGACTCCCTGATTCATTATGGGATGCAGCTGTCCTGGTCAGGGAAGGCACTCACTGGCTTAGTAGACACTTGCAGGTACCAGCAGTCTGATGGCTTTTAGAAACAAAACAGTGGATTCTTGGACATGCAGGTGAGAGTATTTCATTTGAAACATTGAAGTTCATCTTTTGAATGTAAGAGCTGACTAGAAGCAGCTTCTTGTACTTACTTTTCTTGACTTGTTTCATACTTACTCCCTTAGCAATTTCTTTATAAAAAATAAAAATAATAAATAAGAAAATCTGATAATGTTTACTAACTTTTATCTAGAATGAGAGTAGTCCTTGGGGAGAAAACAAGTGACATTTTGATATTTTGCTTTCTTTGTGGATATCTTAGAGAGTTGATGAATAACAATAGTATATGTACTATACATAGTATGACATTATGAATGAGATAAAGTCCTTATTACTACTGTTTTTAATCTATTCCTTTTACTCTGTGTGTGCAGATACAGATGTTTATCCAGGATTAGCTGTGTTTTTTCAAAATGCTCTCATATTTTTTAGGTAAGTTGTTTAATTTCTTAGTCATATGTACAACATTTAAAGAAATATCAACCATTATAAGAACAGCATATACATAGAACAGATCAGAATCCCTGGAATTACAATGCATAGGTCTTCTTTGAGAAGGTAAAAATGCCTGTATTACATAAGAGTGTATCACAGCCTCTAATTTGGGTCCTGCCATATGTCAAGACCCTGCTGGATGTTTTATATGTATTAAGTTTTAATTCCTATTTGTATATATGTCAAATTTTATTTGTGTTTTATTAATGAGGATATAAGGCTGAGAGCTTACATAAAATGACATATAGAACAGGTTGTGCTTTGTTAGAAAACCATATCATGGACTTCTATTAAAAAACCCAGACAATTTGAATCAATATATGTGCATACTATATATAAAACTTGGTGGGACTGTTTTGAGTTTACTGATTTTTAAGATTAGTATAAAAATAAAGCAATATTAAAAGCATTTCTAGGTCTAGGGAGATAGCTCAAAGGCATAAGCACCCACCTGGCAAGCACAAGGACCCAAGTTTGATCCCTGGCTGTACATGCTATGCTGGTCCTGGATCCCTGGGCACACTGTTTTGGCCCTGGAACCAGGCATAGTGGCACATACCTGTAATCCAAGCACTCAGGAGATTGAGACAGAAGGATCACTATGAGTGCAAGACCAAGCTAGTGGCTACAGAAGTGAGCACAAGGCCAGCCTGAACTGCATAGCAAAACCCTGTCTCAAGAAAAAGAAAAAAAAAAAAACCACAATAAAACCAAAAAGTATTTTTTAGGGAAAATCTTGTAGAATGCCCTGCAACTGTATCCTATAGTCCAGTGATGGTAAATCTGTCACAACTTCCTAGTATAAACAGCTTACTGTAGTACATGTGACATAGGTTCACCACCACTGCTATATTCTATGGTTTTCAGAATTAATATCTTTTAGGTATTGACGTATAAAGTTATATATCCTTTCCCCCAAATCATGAAGATATAAGCTATGTTTTTTGAGAGAGGGACAGGTGGCCTTGTAATCACAGTGATTCTTCTCCTTCAGCCTCCTAAGTGCTGGAATTATAGACATGAGCCACCACACCTGGCTAGAACTGTACTTGTTTATAGTACCAATCTTTTTTTTTTTAATTTAATTTTATTTATTTATTACAGTGTCTCACTACACATCACAGACTCTTTTCTTGCGGGGGGGGGGGGCGGGGCGGGGTCAGCTCAGCCCGCCCTGGGGGAGGGGCTGGCACGGCATGTGGTGAGCTTGCCTAAGCTTGCCAAAGCAGGTGCTTTAGACCGCTGAGCTATCTTGCCAGCCCTGTACTTGTTTATAGCTAGTGTTAAGAAACATGATGTGACATACTATGGTTTCTTCTGTCTTGTGCTTGGTTTTCATTATTGAGTTTCTTGGTTCTGTGGGTTTATAGCTTTTTTTGTTGTTGTTTTATCAAATTTGAGTTCTTTTTTCAGCCATTGTTTCATCAAATTATTTTATGTTCATCTTCCCTTCTGAGATTTCCATTTACATGTATATTAGGCTTTTTAATTAGCTACTTAATTGATTAAGGAGAGAGCATCTGGTTGTGCTAGGCAGATTGGCCTCAAACTTCTGGGCTCAAATGATCTTCCTGCTTCAGGGGTTACAGGAGAATCCCACTCTGCTCAGCTCCTAAATTAGCTTCTTTAAATCACCTACTTAGGGGCCGGGGAGATAGCTCGCATATGAGGAGCCCAGCTGGACAGAGAGGAAGCACGGGAAGTGTGGCTTCGGCTTCCATGAGGCATCTTCAACACACCATTACTCAATGTCTAGAAAACCCTCAAAATCCATTTAGGTGTGTTTTTCGTATGTAGAAATTAATTTGGGTCTTTTATATATGCTTTCCATGTCTCTCCATAACATTCATACTTCTGTCTTATTGATTATATGAATTGTGTTTATAACTATCTCAGCGTCCTTGTCTATCTACCTGTGACGTTTCTGGATGTGTCTTTTTTTTTGTGGCCAGACTGAGCCCACCCTGGGGGTGGGGCTGGTGAGGCATGTGGTGCTGGGGTCCCTAAGCTTGCCTAAGCAGGAGCTTTAGACCGCTGAGCTATCTTGCCAGCCCTGGGAGTGTTTGTTGATCATTCCTGCTTTGTGTACTCTTCACTTTGGATGTATTATTCCCATTATGACTTTGTAGGCAGCCTGTTGATGCTGGAGTTTTTGGTATTCCATTAAATGTTTTTATCTTTGTTCCCAGATTCAGTTTGGTCACTTGGAAACAGTTTGATTCTATCAGTCATGTTTTTAAGCTTTGTTGGGCAGACCAAAGCAGCTTTAGTGTGGGACTACTTTGTCCCCTCTACTAAAATAGTAATACAATGTCCTGCTGAATATTCTTCCCTTTGTTTTGATGCTCCACATTTTTTGAAGATTTCCCCTCTTTGTTTGGGAAACTGTAAACTCTTCCTAGCACTGCAGAAGTTTGGGAACTATTATTCATCCCACTGCCTCCATAAGCATTCAGTGATCAAAATGCTGAAGACTCCAGGGCACTTCCTGTGGGGCTTCTGGCTTCCTTCTGGGGAGCTTTCTCTTCTCTCTCACCTCTAGGCTTCCTGCTCTCTGACTCAGGGCAACTCCCATGTTCCATTGGTGCTTGCTCTTACTGTTCTGTGGCCCAGATCTCGTGATTCTGAAAGATGTTTCTTGGTGTGTGACTGACAGACTTCACTTGATCAATTTGGGCAATAGTGATTACACTGAAATAGATTTAGCCCTTTGTAATAGTAGAGGGACCCGTACAGGTAATAGCTGAATGAACAGAAACGTATGTTCTGAAATCTGTGCTCAGGAGGACAGCACAGGTACACTAATTGTATCCTACAAGAGGCTGGCAGGGTGGCTCTTGTGCTTCCATGTACCAAGTCTGGCCTCAGAATCACATGCAGCACTGGAGTGGGGCCTCTCCTGGTCCCTGGGCGCTCCCCTTCTGTTCCCTTTGCAAGCTGGCCTTCCATTCCTTGGGTACTACTTGAACTTTCTCAGTACTCTAATCTAGGCTGTCTCTTGTTTGCTTTGATGGGTTTTTTCCTGATTCCTTTGTATCATTTTTAAAATTAAATGAAAGGTCATGGTGATGCTGTCTGAATTGCTTGTTTTGTAATGCGGTTTAGCTAGAATGGCTCTTTTTCCTTAGTGTATTTATACTTAGTGCTTCAGTTACTGCTTAAGTGCTAATGAGTCACAGATGTGCTTCCAGGTCTAATTCCCAAATCCAGATTCCTACTTCACAGCCCTTCTTGGATTTTTGACATTTCAAATCCAGTACAGCATGCCACAAGTTGCCTTCTGATCCTGTTGCCTTGACTCTCCCTTTGCTGAGATAATTTCCATTTTTCTTTCTGATCTCTGCTCAGTTACTCTTTCCTCAGAAAAGCCTTTCATAAATTCTAAGTAGATCAGATCCTTATTTTTCACTCCTTTATAGCACTTTTTTTTTTCACTTGGGTTTTTAGATGTATTTGATTGTCTCCCTCACCATTCTCTGAGCTCCTAGGAACAGGAGTGGTTCATTTTACCTGAGTTACATCCCAGCTCTTGGCTAGGGGCTTTTCCCTATAGCCCACATAATACTAAAGAAATGATCAGCTACAGCCAGGCCTGTTTTAGGATATTTCAGTAATTATAGTTCAGATACAGTAGGCTTTGAGAGAGAAAATGGCCCCAATGCTTTGCCCCCATGAAAAATGTCTCTTTCCAAGTTTCCTTAAGTATCAAGGTTTTAAGTAGGAATAATTAATTAAGCTCAGCCATTCTAGCTAAAAAGCACTGCAAAACAAGCAATTCAGACAGCACCACCATGACCTTTCATTTAATTTTAGAAATGATACGAAGGAATCGGGAAGGAATCTGTCAGAGCATATTTAGGAAGTGAATTGTGTTACTTTTTTGTGTTTTCCCTCCTATCTTTCTAGTACTCTGATCTACAAATTTGGAAGAACTGAAGAGCTCTGGACCTGAGATCACTTCTTTTTTGGGGAATTGAACCACAACCTCATGCTTGCCAGCAGACGTTGTGCCACTGAGCTATAATCCCCAGCCCCTGAGATCACTTCTTAAATCACATTTTCCTTTGTTACCTTCTATTTCTAGACATTTTTATGTCTTGATATAATTTACACATTGCCAAATGGAGTAATTGTACACTAAATGTTTTTGTTTCTTTACATTTCTATGCCCTGAGTTCTGAAATAGAAACTTATTTCTGTCCTTCTTTCATTCACTAGACTGTTAATGTGTACATAATATAATACTATATAAGTTAGATGCTGAGTATCTGTTTTTTATCCCTGACACTTAAAGCTTGATCTGTTCCATCATTTTAGAGGTAAATATTGTCTCAGTGTTTCTAATTTTTGAAGATGTACAAAAAATGTATCTCTGCATATCTGGAATAAGTACCAAGCCATTTAAAAAGGTTTTTCTGCAAGTGATAATTTATTTTGGCTTAAAAATGAGATTTTTTACAGGAAAAGGTTTGTTCTTCTGTATTAAAAGAAGTGGAGTTTTATATGAAGATTTTTTTTAATATCCACAGAACTAGTTGGAAAGCCTCTTTTAAATAATTTACTGTGCTATGATTTTATTTGAAAAGGGATAATACATGATCAGATAAACTTGGTTTTTATGGTTAATGTATAAAGACTGAAAGTCTGTTCAGTGAGCTACCATAAAAGCAGCTGCAGCGATCTGTGGGGTTCTCTTTGACATGCCTGCTGCTGTTTGTCAGTACACAGTTGTGTAGCAAGCAAGTCTGAGACTACTGCATTTTAGAAGCATGAACCATGTAACAGAAAGTGGAATAGTTTAAAGTACTTCTCCCTGAAGGGAATTATTATGACCTAGTAAAAAAATTAATCATTTCAACTGTTTAGTTATTGACTGCAAGTCTCTCTTTGCTGTAGCTCCAAAGCTTTGAGTGAACAGTTGCTACAAAATGCATCTTTAACTGATATTTCACACTCCAATCCAAAACCTCTTTACCTACCTGAAATACTGTATTTGTACTGTAAGTATTCTATGGGCCTTTAGCAATAGTTTTGCTTTCCTTTGTTAAAAGATTATGTGTTGAACTTTTTCCTCAGAGGGATTTTATAGAACCTTTTGTCCTAAAGTGGGATAATATCAATAGTAGTATATGCAAATTCTCCTGCAAGCCTTACTCTGCATAACTTCTCTCTGAGAGGACTTACTGACTGTGCACAGAATATGAAGCAGTTGCGGAAAGCTGTGCCTTTGTCTAGATACCATCTTTTCATTGCTTCTTGTTTTTTCCTCAAAATTTCAGTGAGCTGTGTCTTGTTTCCAGGAGATTTTAAAAGCACTTGTTTGCTCTCTTAGAACCTGTTGCAATAAACATTATTTATCACATATTGTTTGGAAAACAACCATAAAAATTGATTTATTCTTCACTTTTTAATTATTCAAGTTCATTGAACAAACAAGCCGTTTATTCTTCTTAAAAAGAGAAATACAGTAATATACTCAGACTTTAAAATACCAATGTGAAGGTTTATGAAGGCTATTCCTATAAAAAGAATATCCCTGAAGACCAACGGGAAGTGATGATTTTTTTTATTCTTGACTCTGACATGAATTTTCATATTGTAAGCAAATCAATTAATTTTTTCAGTTTACTTTTCATTTAAATAGATGTTGGTATCCACTCTTAGAGGTACTGTGAATTGGTAGAATTCATAATTACATGTGACTCCCTTAATAAAGATCTTGCTGTTGAAACAAGCTCTGTGGCTGTTGAATGATTCTTTTTTTTTTTTTTTTTTTTTAATATGGCTGGTATAGCCCACCCTGGGGGTAGGGCTGGCATAGCATGTAGTGCTAGGGATCGAACTGTGTTCCCTAAGCTTGCCTAAGCAGGTGCTTTAGACCACTGAGCTATCTTGCCAGCCAGAGTGTGTGGTCAATGATCCCAGCATATTCTGTTGTTTTTCTTTCTTTCTTTCTTTCTTTTTTTTTTGCCTTTTTGAGACAGGGTCCCACTATGCAGTTCAGGCTGGCCTTAAACTCACTTTGTAGCTCAGGCTGTTCTTGAACTCACAACAATCCTCCTGGTAAGTGCTGGAATTATAGGCCTGTGCCAACATGCCCGGCTGTTGTTTTTATTTCTTAAAATTCTTATTACATTCTTTGTGCTGTTGCCAATGATGAAAAACATGCTGGAGTTTTCTGTGTTTCTCTTTGAATAATAACATTGGCATGCATTAACATAATGAATTTTGAAGTCTGTAAGATGAATATCAAACCACCATGTCAGGTACCCTGAAAGGATGCTGCTGCTGCAAGATCCCCAACCTGTTTGATTTGGATTGCCTTGAACTCATGCTCTGTACGTTTTTCCCTGTTTGAAGAATTATTTTCATGTTATCTCACAAGGATTTTTCCCTTGCTTTTTTTTTTTTTTTTTATAGATTTACGTATTTCATATGAATCTCTGCCAATTCTATACATTCATCCCTTCCATACACTCTCCTGTCATCACTCATTTTGATTCTGCTTAGAGTTTTTGGAAGTTTGGGGTTATTTTTATGGATTTTATTTATTTATTTTTTAGTTTATTTATTTATTTTTTTGTACACAGGGTCTCACTATGCAGCCCACATTCATAGTGATCCTCCTGCTTTCTGCCTCCCTAGTGCTGGGATTACAGGCGCGCGCCACCACGCCCGGACTCCAATCACCAGCTCAGCGCACCTGAAGGCGGGGGCCAGCGCGGCAAGTGGAAGCAGGGATCAAACCCTGGCCGCTGTGCTTACCTAAGCAAGCGCTTAGACCACTGAGCTATACCGCCGGCCCTACTTTTATGGATTTTAATCTCAAGTGACAACCTGTTAAGCCCTGGAGAGAACATCTGAGGCTAATTTTATTCTACTAACAATTAGTTACATTTTTTAAAATTAGTTACATTTTGTTAAGAGTTACTCAACCATGTGCAATTTAGTTTCTTCATTTTGTCATTTAGGAAAGATCAGAAATTGAAATAGAAGCTATTTGAAGTAGGAATTATTATTTGGTGCTGGGGACTGAACTCAGGGCCTTGCACTTGCTCAGCACACACTACCACTGAGCTGTACCTCTAGCCCAAGATTAGCATGTCAGTCACTTTTCCTCCTCTGGCTTGAAGCATCACTAAAGAAAGTCAAAACATATGTGTTTGATCATACAGTTGGTTTTCACCTGGAGGGGATTGTGATGCAAGTTTTCATAGCCTGTCCTCATTTTCTTAGAATCTTACTTTTCCATTTTATTAAAAAAAATTTATGTGCTAATTGGTTGTTTAAAGAGTCTTCACTTACTCTCATCCCCTGAATTTTCTTTTTGTTTTTTATTTGGCAGAACCAGGGATTAAACTCAGGCCCTTGTGTTTGCTAGGGAAACACTTATTCCACTGAGCCATCTCCCCAGCCCCTGAATTTTATTTTTCTGAAAATTTATGCTTTTTAATTATTATATTGACATTATGTATCTGTGGGCCACAAAGCAGAGTTATGCTCTTTACAATATGAAGTGATTAAATTAACGTAATTAACATGTGTAACACTTCAACTATCTGCTGAATTTGATTGCTACCAAGCCCCAAATATTTTTGTCCTGTCTCTTTTCCATTTCCTCCAGTGCTTTAACTTGAAAGCTTTCCATAACAGTTCCTGTTATTTTCAGCTAGTTGGTTCAGTAAAGTGGTAGCCACTAAATTAGAGCATATTGAAGCATTGTCTCTTGGGGAAAGACAAGGTTAGTCACCTGAGAGCCCATAGACTCAATATTGACCTTAATTGATCAATATATGACCTTGCTTTATGTATATTTATGCTTGAGGACATCATTGAGTCATTAGCATTGATCTTGTATTGAACAGCACTGTAATTCGTGAAGTAAAATTTCTGGGTTAGAGTTCTTCTTCAGGCATACCATAACCTTGTATTTAGGAATAGCATTTCAGTGGGGCTTGGAGACCATTAGAAGCCATTTTCAACTGCAATTGCCAATCACCAATAGAACAAAAATGAAAAAAAATGTACTCACTGGACTGAAAAGGATACTTGACAGTATAAGGGCTGAACCAAGACTGAGAGTTGCCTTGTGTGCACCTCATCTGTTAGGTGGCTGAAGTTATGTTTTCTCAAACAATCAGGAAATTCCTGCAGTATTCTGGGGTTACAGGAGGCTAACCTCGTCTTTCCCCAAAGGTAAGTTCAGTTGGGTAACTGAACTTGCAGATGCACAATCTGAATAGCTGAGAGGCTCCTAGTAACTTTATTTTCCTTTAACAAATTACTTCTTCCTCCCTATTAAGGTACATTATTTTGTTACTGGCTAGTGTGGGTCTTTAGCTACATGTAAGATGGAAATAAGACATGGGCTGTTTCTTCGCCCACTTCATTGCTGATGACCATTACAATTGCCCACTCTCCTCTTCAGGGCCATCATGGTGAAGGCCCCGTAGGCTTCCAAGATGTTACCAGTAGGTTGAGAGTCCTTTTGCTCAATTTATATAGAAATCTTGAATTAGCAAAGAATAGCAGTTTTGATGTTGACAGTCCTAGGCTTTGATTGCTGTGGATATAAGCTCTTAGTGTTGGCAGTTTCTTTGCCACTGAGAGCCAGCAGCTGTCAGTAGGCCTTTATAGCTCTATTCTGGCCACTAGAAATGGCAACTCCCAGAAATTTTCCCTTGCTCTTTACTGTTGTCTGGCGCTAGCCATCTTTGGTATTAGCAACCCAGAGTGCTGGTGGCTTTTGGCATTCTTGTTCTATGCACTCAACTTCTGTGTTAACAGCTTAGTGTACTAGCTCAGTGTCCTGTACTGCAGATAAAGTCCCACACAGGCAAACATGGCATCCAGAAGAGGTTTTATTAAGAATTAGTGGCTGCAAAATGGGGTGACTTAGTTCCTTTTCTCCATGAGACAAAATGCCCAACACTCAAAGTAGGAAAGATTTATTTGGTTCACAGTTTGCAGAGGTCTCATTTCATAACTTGAGAGTGGCATCGCAGGATAAAGCCCATGGCCAAGCAGGGCAGGCAGAAGGTAGCCAGCAGTGAAGTAGCAACCACCAAGAGACAGCAGCTTCTGTCTACCCCTCTTATTTTCTATCTAGATTACTAGGCTAGGGCCAGTGCCAAGCAAATGAGTGGACTGTTTAATAAACACATGTCCTTAATCCCAGGATCACACCTTCTAGATCCAGCTACTTCTGCAGAAGCCCAGCCACTTACACCTACTGCATTAAACTTTGGGGGGGATATCTAGATACAAACTGTAACTGCGTGAACTGACCTGCTAAGGGCTTGGGAAAGCTGCTTATATATGGAAAAAGGCAGGCTTATGCCTGCACCATACCTGACTTTCTGTTGGGTCATGGGTAGAGGAGGAGCCCCTTGAAAATCTAACAGAGCAAAATATGGGTCACAGAGATGCAGAGTCATCCAGAGAGCTGCAGGGGGCAGTCTGGGGCAGTTCCACATCTAAGGAGCCCTGCAACCAAAGCAATGTCTCCTGGTGCAGCCATGGGGCTCTTGGTGTGAACTGGATGCAAGGTGTTTGGGCAACTGTGGAAGAAATATGTCCCTCAAGGAGCTCCAGGTCCTTCTGTCTCAATTTCTTTCTTCTTTCATATTGTCAATTTAATCATCCCCCTGTAGGTCTTGCAGTTTGTCTCCTAGCAGTCTCACAATTTACAGGCAGCAATTTAAGAGGTCAGTAACTTCCCTGTAGATTGGAAGTAAAAATGGGGATGAGGGAATTATAGGAGAATAATATTTCCATGGCATTGTTGCCCTTCTGGTTAGGGTTCTTGTAGGGGTATGGATTATGCTTTTAAGCTGGTTTACTGCTCCCTTAGTGTAGCCCTGCCGCTTGCCAGCTATGTGACAGGAAACTGTTGCTTCAACTTTCCCTGTGTTTGGGAATTAACTCAAGGAAATGCTGAGCTTAGTCCCTGGGCCCTCCAGGCTTTGCAGAGAGCTTTTTCTCCTTTAAGTACTGCTTAGCTTTTTGTCACAAGATGGCGTGCAGGTTAAGAGAACCGAGAATCCTCAGGCTGCTAGTTTGTTTTGTTTGAGCCTGCCAAAGGTGCTTATTATTATTATTTTTAATCGTTTATTTATTCATATTCAATACAGGGTGCTGGGGATTGAACCTGGATCCTTGTGTTTGCCAGGCAGGTACTTTGACCACTGAGCTACTCCTCAGCCCCAAGGCAATTATTTTGTAGCAGCTGTATCACAGTTTGCATTTTTTTTCTTAAGAGTCTAGATGAACATAACATGCCTTAAGGATGTTAGCTGTCACAAGTAGTATGTTTTAATTTCTACAAGTGTGGCAGGGCAAGTCATATAGACGCTTATGGATTATACCTGTGTAAACTGGAGTGTTTTTTTGATTTGGGGAGCAATTTAGCCTTTTCTCCGTGTCAGAAGTCTGGACTGAAAACCAGAGAGCATCCTGAAAAAAAAGTAAAATAGGGCTTATTTTCAGTGGTTTCACACCATATGTCCAACAACCATAATTAGAGACAGCTGAATTGGAAAAATACTACACACAGTGAGAGAGGGCTGGGCCCTTAAGGGAGTCAGTGCAGATGAGAACACGTCACTACTCTGGCTACAGGCACATTTGTTTTAGGCCAGGTTTCAAGATAAAGACAAAATGACCAGCCTTCCTGGCATTTCAGGAGATAAACAATAAATTAACATCAGTCACCTTGTGGGTGGCTGGCTGGAACCTTCTGGTTTGTCTCTTTTTTTTTTTTTTTTAATGGAACCAGGGACTCTTAACCTCAGTTGTTTCTTATAAAACATCCTTCAATTTTGGGGAGTACCACAAAAAATATGATGGAGACCAATGCTTCTTTCCTGAGTGTTTCTGTGTATGTTTCCTTGAGTATATCTTCATTGCAGTGCCCAAAACGGAAAATCAACATTAATGTAGAACTACACCCTGTGTTCAGATTTTCTCATGTGCCCCACTGATGTGCTTTGCAGTAAAGTAAAAATATCTTCTGCTCCTGGATGCAGTCTTTGGTCACACATTATTTAGTTGTCATGTCCTTTTAGTGCCTCTTAAATCTGGAACAGTTCTTCCTACTTTTTTTTTATTATTTTTTTTTTAAATTTTTTTTTCATTTATTTTCCTACTTTTTCTTTCATGACAAAGCATCTGACACTTCAGTGCCTTATAGATCAGGATTGCTTGCAGTTGTATGTGCCTGTATTTTGTATATGTAAGCAGCATCTCTCATGTTACATAATGCACAGCCTATGGGAAGGTACTCATCGCTTGACTACTGCTATCCTGCATCTTTTATTATATGGCATGTGGTGGCCAGGTGATAAATCTTTGGGGGACAGCTGAATGTACAGTTGCACAAAAGTTCACAGCAACATTTTCAAAAGGAAATAATCAAGAAGTTAGGGCTGACCAGATAGCTCAGCGGATTAATAAGCCTGCTTTGGCAGATGAAGAGCCCGCGCGTGCCTGCTAGCCCTTACCCTGAGGCATACTGAGATGGTAGATTAAGACTGAGTGTGGTGGCATGTGCCTGTAATCCTGGCACTTGGGAGGCTGAAAACAGGAGAATCAATGAGTCCAATCTGTGTAGTGAGACCTTGTAGGTGGTGACTGAAGAAATACATGAACAGTTAATGTCCCTGAGCCCAGCGAACAATGTGTCTTTCTTTCTTTTTTTTTTTTTTTTTTTGGCGGAACCAGGGATTGAACTCAGGCCCCTGTGCTTGCTAAGGAAGCACTTATTCCACTGATCCATCTCCCAGGCCCAACAGTGTGTCTTTTAAAGAGTTTTCCCAAGTTTCTTTTTTTTTTTTTTTTTTTTTTTTTGGCAGAACCAGGGATTGAACTCAGTCCCTTGCACTTGCCAGGGAAGCGCTTGTTTTACTGAGCCATCTCCCTGTATTTCTGAGTTGTTGTTATTTATTTTTCACTTCTTCAATGGGAAAAAGGCAAGAGTAACTTTTCTGTCCTGAAGCTGCAGTTTTTCTTAAAAAAACAATTTTAAAATTATGACTTTCCTTCCTCCTTTCTGGCTGTCTTAATTTCTGCCCACCCCCATCTCCACAATGGGAGGGATGTTTGGGCTAAGTTACTCTTGCTCCTAGGGTGCTGCCACGTGCCTGAGCAGATCTTTGTCCTGAGCAGCTGACACTGGACCCTCTGAGCAGTGTGCCCATCCCTCTTCACCCCATGGGCTGAGATCTCAGCAGGGGGTGGGGTTCCACTGCAGTGCTCCCGCAGAGGCCTGGCCAGGCCTTCCTCCTGCACCATGGAAAACGCTGGGGTCGAGCCTTTTTTTGTCTCAAATCTGAAGGATCTGTTAGGATGTTTTAATTTCAAAATCCCAAATGCAGGCTATTTGGCAAACAGTGACTATCCTTTGGAGTCCCCAGGGGGACCTTAAAATGCTATGTGACTGCACAACGATTCTACAGATTTAAAACCATAGACAGAGAAGTGATTTATAAGGAAATAGGGACCAGGGAGATGGCTCAGTAGAATAAGTGCTTCCCTGGCAAGTGCAAGGGCCTGAATTCAATTTTATAAATAAAATTTTAAAAAATAAAAGGAAATAAAGCTGGGCATGGTAGTGCTCACCTGTTATCCCAGCACTGTTGCGGGGGGTGGAAGGAGGCTAAGGCAGGAGGATTGTTGGGACCTCAATGTCAGCTTAGGCCACATTAGTAAGACCTAAGCTCAAAAAAATGAAAAAATTTTTGAAAAATTAAATGAAAGTCATATAGGTGTATGCCCCAAGCATTAGCTGGGTGGTGCTGAGGGGAACAACTGAGCTGTTTCCATTTGGAAATCCTAGGGGGAAGAGCAGAATCCATGTTTTCCAGGGTACAATATCAGGCGGTGTCCTGCAGACAGAAGTCTCCCCTGATCCTTTTTTTTTTTTTTTTTTTTTTTTTGTGGTACTGGGCATCAAACTCAGGATCTCACACTTGCCAGGCAGGTGCTTATGCCATTGAGCTATATTCCCAGCCCAAGAAGTCTCCCTTTTCTGACCCTACCAGGCCTCCAGCTCCTGTCCTAGGGACTTCTGTCCCAAGAGGGCTTCTGTCCTTCACCCTTTTGGGCCTTAACCCTTCCTGTATAATTGTGAACTCACCCCAGGGATTTATCTTCTAGAACACTAGTGTCTGGTCTCCATGAGTGTGCACCATATAATAGGTTTTTACATTTTTTAATTTTTTTTTTTTTTTTTTTTTTTTTTTTTTTTTTTTTTTTTTTTTTTTTTTTTTTTTTTTTTTTTTCTTTTTGAGACAGGGTCTCACTATGCGGTTCAGGCTGGCCTTAAGCTCACTTTGTAGCTCACCCTGGTCTCGAACTCACAACAATCCTCCTGCCTCAGCCTCCCGAGTGCTGGGATTACAGGCATGCGCCACCACGCCCGGCTATATAAATTTATCATTAGTTTTTTTTTTGTTTGTTTTTTTTTGGCAGAACCAGGGACTGAACTCAGACCCTTGTGTTGCCAGAGACGTGCTTATTCCACTGAGCCATCTCCCCGGCCCCTCATTTTTAAATTATTTATAAAAAATATTACATCACATAATACTGTAAGAACTTTGAATTTCAATGTCCATTAAGTTTTATTGGAACATAGTGAGGTTCCTTTGTCTGTGCATTTATTTATTTATTTATGAACTGGGGATTGAACTCAGGCCCTGGCGCTTGCCAGGGAAGCACTTAGTCTATTGAGCCGTCTCCCCTGCACTGTTTATGTATATTGTTTATAGCTACTTTTGCATGACAAGGCAGACTTAAGCTGCAACGGAGATTGTATGGCCACAAAACTGAAGACTTTTGTTTGTGATTATTTCTCAATTTGTAGCATTTGGAAATAGTGTCTGGGAGGTAGAAGACTTTATCTTAATCACAGAAATATTCCTTATAGGCTGCAATTGGCCGCAGTCCAACTAACTACATCACCTCTGGACAGAGCTCTCTCCTCCCACACTATGCCCAGCCTTTTCCAGTGCATGGTCCATAGTATGCTCTATGGGTGCACAGCAGCATGAAACATTCCCCTCCTGAAGCCATGACCCACGGACCTGCTGTGATTCATAACCCTAAACCACAGGAGTGGGTCTCTTTGCACCTTCACGATGACCAGCTCATTGAATAGACTGGTATTAGTAACTCTTTCTGTAAAGGGCCAGGAAATGGTTATCTTAGAGTTTGTGCCCCTACAACCTCTGGTGCAACTTAAATCTGCCTTGCCATGCACAGGTAGCTATAGAAAATAAGTAAAATAAATGAATCTCACCATATTGCAATAAAGCTTCATGGACATTGAAATTTGAAGTTCATGTGATCTTAGGGGATAAAAAATTTTTAATGAACAGTTTAAAAATGTAAAAACTATTCTTAGTTCACAGGCTACAAAAACAGGGAATGGGATGGATTTAGCCAGGCAATTATGGTTTGTACCCTGTTATAGATGATTTAGAAGATTAAGTCAGGTGTGGTGGTACATGACTATGATCCCAGCACTCAGGAGGCTGAGCAGGAGGATCTATATGAGTTTGAGGCCAGCTGGGCTACACAGTACATCAAGGCCAGCCTGGGCTACATATTGAGATCCTGCCTCAACTCCCCCCCATCAAAGGTTGCTTCCAACTGAAAAATTTTATGATTAGTATACTTAGGTTGGCTAGAGGGCCAGGGATATAACTCAGCAGCACAAGCACCTCTCTAGTAAGGGCAAGGTCCTGAGTTCAATTCCAGGTTACTCCCCACCCAAAGAAGTAGACTGACTAAAAATTAAATTCCTAAGTTAATATTTTTTAAGCTAGTGGCATACTGTATTACTTCTGTTTTTTAAAATTTTATTTTAGGGAATGGTTTACAGGGTGTTCAGGGTCTCACCACTAGATCAGACTCATAAGTGATCTGCCTATTTACAGCCTCCCAAGAGCTGGGATTACAGGTGCATGCCACTATGCCCAGTCTCAATTGCCATCTCAGTGTGCCCTGGGGGCATGGTTGGCTTGGCAGGCCCAGGGATTGAACCCCTGGCCTCTGGGCCTGGCTGGCCTTTATTTCTATTGATTAGTCAATTTACATAGCATTTACATTGTATTAAAGAATATAAACATGTAAACAAGAGGATGTTCATCAGCTATATACAAATACAGCACCATTTACATAAGGGATTTGAGAGTCTGTGGCTTTTGGTACCCAAGGGAGTCTTGGAGCTACAGTTACCTCCTCAGGGTACTGTGGGACAGCTGAGTCAGGACACATCCTGTCCTGACTCAGTCTCCTCCAATAGCTCATCAGAGCAGCTCTTCTGTCCAAGATGATGCACCACAAACCTTCCCCACACCCATGCACTAAGTCCTTCAAGCCTGTGCCAACTCAAGGTGTTTCGAAGAGAGACTTCCAAGCCTGGTGCACCATGGGGGGCCTGGCCTTGTTTTTCTTTGTTGCTGATGGGATACAGCCCTTGAGCATGCTAGGCAAACGCTCTACCATTGAGTTCTACACCTTTTACCTCTTGCCATCCTGGACAGCCACTGCATTGTCTATAGGAAAAGGAGCCAACTTCCCACCAGGCACAATGGGCCTAGCTGAGGAAGGCAAGGTGACTTGACCAACCAGTGCCAGAAGCTTCATCGCCCTAAGATGGCACCTCTTCATCCACCTGCCTGAGAAAAGGCAGTTGGCAGGGCTTCTGCTCAAAGTATACCTGCTGGCCACTGCTCCTTGTGCAGGAATGGGGGCATCCACACATCCCTTTCCTAAATATATAGTCATAAAATGGGCTTTAAGCGTGTTTTATTATTGTGTTTTAGGAAAGGGTCTACAGGGTGTTCGGGGTCTCACTGCGTAGATTGGACTCATAGTGATCCTGCTGTTTATAACCTCCCAAGTGCTGGCATTACAGGCGTATGCCACCACGCCCAGTCTCAATTGCTGTCTCAGCATGCCCCGGAGGCAGGGCCGGCATGGTGGGCCTGAAGATTGAATCCCTAGCCCCCTGTGCCTGCTTGCAGGTGCTTTAAACCGCTGAGCTATTTGATTGGCCCAAGCATGCGTTGTTTGAATGAAAGAGGCCCTGACACTAGTACTGTTAGAACTCCACTACAGATCAGCTCATTCTGTGCCACACAGTACGAGTCACCCCATAAGCCCAGGGCAAAAGCCACTTCTGAGAATCTCATATCCCTCTTCAAGGAATCACACCATACACACAGTGCTCTTCTGAGTTCCCTAGAGCCCCTGCAGCCCTAGTAGGTGCTACTTAAGAAAACACAAGTTTGCACAAAGAGTAAGTTTAAGTAGCTAAAATTTGGCAAAGAATAGGCAAAACAGAAAAGGCAAAGTTGAGCAAAAAGACTTCATGTAGACTATTTTAAAAGTTGCCTATATACACTTTTATTTTTAGCTTTTTAAAAAACTTAAATTATCAGGAAAATGTGTGTGTGTGTGTGTGTGTGTGTGTGTGATGAGGATTGAATCTTCTGAGCCTTGTGCAGGCTAGACTAGAGCTGCATCCTCACCTCAGGATGAGTCACATTTAATTGGATGGTACCTATGGTCCCTGCTTAGGACGGGCTGGACAGACTGAGACAACTCCATTGTCAGTTCAGAAGACAACTAATCTCCTGATGGCCTGGACCAACCATCAGGGCATGTCACCACAGCGGTGCCATAGTCATGCTGCAGAAAAGAAATTCCATGCCTTTTTAGTGTTTTAAGAGAAACCTCAGTTTTTCTGAGATATTTCTGAAGAATCATCCTAGGAACTTGTATGGTTCAGAAAATTGCTTTTTTAGACAGGTCTTGCCATACAGTCCAAGCTGGCCTCAAACTTGCAGTGATCTTCCTGCCTCAGCCTCCCAAGTTCTGGGATCACAGATATGAGCCACCATGCCTGATTCAGAAAATCCTTAGAAAATGTTCAAAACTCCTCAAAACACACTCCCCGAGGGTGTTCGGCAAGACAGGCTTCTGAGGCAGGAGTTGGAAGTGGTCTGTGTGAGGTCATGGGCTTCCCAGCTCAGTGTCATCCTCTGAGATACCCTGGCTAGACCAGTGCCTTGGGTCAAAGTCTTCTCCCTCCTTTTCTGGAGAGGAAACAATAGATAGGGAGTCCCAGGCCTCATCCGCGGGTGAACTGTCCTTGTCCAAGACCTCTAGGATGGGCTGAGCAGGGCTCTTCAAGTACTAGAAAAGATTCAAAACCAATATTGTAATTAGCTTATTAGTTTCATATATCACACTGTTAACTTTTGATTGAGGTGTAACTTTATGCTGTCCACCAATGAAATAATTTTGTTTTTCTGCAGTGATGGGATTGAACCCAGAGCCCGGTGTATGCTAAATACATGCTGTGCTATACCCTGGGCTGACAACAGTTTGTAATATGAGAACACTCCTTCACCCTTAACATTTTTTTTAAAGAGAGGGTCTCACTATTCAGGTTGGTCTCAAACTCACTAACCCAGGTCAGTCTTGAACTTGAGGGGTGATGCTCCTGACTTAGTCTCCTAAATTCTGGGATTACAGACATTCACCTCCCTTTCTTTAGAGTGACCCCTAAGTCACCTGGCTGACCCCTCATTTTGGCAAAAACCTTCATACTGATGTGGTCAACCAACCATATTATTTGCTGAAAGTCATGAAGAATGTAAGCCAGGAAAAGCAAGCAAGAATACTCACTACCTCTGTGTAAAATATGTGGATTATTCAGCCTAAAATGTCTTTAAAGTAACTTTTCAGAAGGTGCAAAGGGGACCTAAATGGAAAGGTTGGAAGGCATAGCCCCTCCTCCCCAATGCGTTTTCTGCTGGAGGGATGCCCAAGCGCTGTCCTGTGGGCTCTGGGACATGTATTTTCCAGCCCAAGCACGCCCTTCCCCGTGTTCCTGAGAAATCAGTGCTTGACTCTTGGAAACCTGAAAGCTGCTACGTAGTGAGCGGCCCACCCACGGCTAACGAAGTACACATGGGAGTCATGTGCCTCTGTGAAACCTGAGAAGTCGAAGTGAAACATGACTCATTCTCCTCCTCTGACTTCAGTGACCTCTGCTAGATATTTTTCACACTTTCCCAGCAAAGCCAACTGAAAGCCTTTGTGTTTGATTCATGTTTGGGTGTGACTCTGAGTAAACCACTTCCTGGAGCCCAGCTGGTGGTTCTCCCAGAGAGGGAATATTCAGAGTGTAAATTCTAAGACCCATGGATGACAGCTTCTGCTCTGTGACAGTGTTAATTTGTGAAGCCCTAGTAGGGAACTTTACATAACACCTGTGTACTTTCAATAAACATCCTGATAGAAAGAGGACTAGAGACCACAGTCCTAGCAGCACCACTGTCTTGACAGCTGGGCTCCATGGAGCTTCTCTTCATTCTAGAGATAACAACAGTTGGACTCTGTTTCTCATCCCTGTATTTCAGGCCTACCAAGGAATCACATAAAGAATATCACCTTCCCTCCCTCCCTCCTCCCTCCCTCCCTTCCTTCTTCTTTTCTCTCTCTCTCTCTCTCTCTCTCTCTCTCTCTCTCTCATTCTCTCTCATTCTCTCTCTCTCTCTAGGGTCCCCCTTTATAGTCTAGGCTGGTTTGGACTCACTATGTAGCCCAGGCTGGCCTCAAACTCTTGGTGATCCTCTTGCCTCAGCCTCCAGAGTGCTGGAAGTATAGGCATGTGCCCTCAAAGCTGGCAACTCTGACATTTTAACCCAAATCTCTGGGCTCCAGGGCTTGTGCCTTTTGCAGTCTCAGTGGATGTACACATACCTCTTCTATTTGTGATGGGATCCTTGGTGGAGTGTGAAACCAATACTTGATGAGCCCTTGGTATTTCAGGACTAGGAAGATGCAGCCCCCAGTCAGTACCAGCAGCAGCATAAAGGTTCCCACCGAGATCAGGATGATCTGCTGCAGCTTGGTAGAGGCTGGAAGGTGATGTCACAGTGAGTACAAACCCGCCATGATACAAATGGCTGGTTCAGTCCTCACCTGTCCCTGCTTAAATGGCACTCCTATTCCAAAAGAGTGGTCTTCCCCTTCCCTCTGCCCTGCTCTATGTTTTTTTTTTTTTTTGTGGTACCAGGGATCAAACTCAGGACCTTGCACTTGGCAGGCAAGCACTTATTCCACTGAGCTATCTCCATAGCCCCTCTATTTTTTTTTTTTGAGACAGTGTTTTACTGTGCACCTCAGGCTGGCTTCAAACTTACTATGTGGCCCAGGCTGGACTCAAACTTGCAGCCATCCTCCTGGTTCAGCCTTTCAAGTGCTTGGCCTATAGATGTGTGCTATGCTACCACACCTAGCTCTGCCTTATTATTAAGTTAATACAGGTTGAACATCTCTAATTCAAACAACTCTGGTCTGAAATGTTCCAAAATTAGAAACTTATTGATCATCAACGTGATATCCACAAGCAGAAAATTTCACACTTGACTTCATCTAATGGATCACAGTCAGAGATCCAAGTGCACTGAAAATACCATGTAGAATTCCCTTCAGGCTATGGAGGAGATTCTATGCATGGCTGTTACTGTGGTTTTTTGTTTTGAGACAGTGTCTCACTATGTAGCCTAGGCTAGCTTCAAACTCATCTTGGTCCTCCTGCCTTAAACAGGCATGTGTCACCATGTCCAGCTTATAGCATTTTTTTTTTTTTTTTTAGAGAAAAAATGTTAATGTATGAGTTGTTTTTTTTCTAAACAAAAACCTCAGTATTCGGGTTTAACTGCAGTGTTGGTACTTTGCAATAAATAAGTGGCTTTTAGGTTGTACTTTGAGTATTTGTTTTCTAAAAGGTTAGCCAACAGTGGTATAAGATGTATCTGAAACATACATGAACTTGGTGCACAGATTTAGGTCCCAGCCAGGCATGGTGGCGCATGCCTGTATGTCTAGCACTTTCAAGGCTGAGGCACAAGGATGGATGAAATTTGAAGTCCAGCCTGGGCTACACAGTGAGCGCGAGACCAGCCTGAACTACATAGTAAGACCTTGTGTCAAAAAGATTAAAAAAAAAAAAAAAAAAACCTAAAAATTTAGGTCCCAATCCCAAGAAATCTCTTTACAGACAAATATTAGTGTTTTTGTTTGGTTTGGCTTTTTTAAATTTTTTTTTTTTTTTTGAGAGAGGTCTTCCCTATGTAGCCCAGGCTGGCTTTGAGCTCAGGGACCCTCCTACCTCAGCCTCCCAAGAGTGTGCTACTATGCCAAATTTAAAACAAATATTCTAAAGTATGAAAAGATTTGGAATCTCCAGGTGGTCCCACGCATTTAAGATAAGAGAATTCAGCCTGTAGCTTGTCGCTGGTCCTGTATTAAAACAATGCAGGTGCCAGCAGTCTTGCAGCCCTGCTGGCTACAGGCCTCAGCCCCGCTCTTTATATCCTCAGTTAGGTGCCTTCTCCTTCCCCTTTCCTGAGGCTTCTCTGTCACCACCACCTGTCAGTCCATAAATATTTCCTGTTTTCACTACTTTAGGAGTACTCTTTCCCTGGCTCCTAAAGGACACCAGGAACTGTGTTACCGTCCGCTGTGGTTTCAGAGCAGAAAGTGTTGCTGAAAAGCCCAGCATTCACAATATCTTGAATTATCCAAGACAGCTGTGCTTGGACTTGTAAACAGTACACTCTTAATGGCTTCAAGTTATCCAGCAAAATGGAGGTGCTCGTGACGGGGTCTTTAACCTACAGAGACAGACAGCACAGATGAAAAATCACCCAGCCAGGCAGGCCCAAGCCACTTCCGGCTTTCCCGCACTTCCTCAAATTCAGTGATTGTGTCACCCAAAGAATGAGATGCTATTTTGAGTCACTGCCTTCCAGAAGACATATTTTGTTTGTGAAAACTGATGAATAAAGTGATAAAAAAAAATGCTGCTGGCATTAGGGCCTCCAGGTCTCAGAAGCCCCATAGCAGCATCTCTAATTTGTCAAATCTCAGTATCTTGGGTAAAATGTTCTCTTTTAAGATCAATGTCTTATTCTTTATGGTTAATCTATTTTTTGTTTTGTTTTGTTTTGTTTTCAGTACTGGGGATTGAACTCTGGACCTTATGCATTCCAGGCAGGTGCTTATGCTGTTGAGTTGTCTCCTGGTCCTTTTTGATTAATCTGATCTTGATATCCTGAGTTGGTGAACAGGGAACAAATATTTTGGGAAATAATGTCCCTTTCATCCCAACCTGCTTCTTGCCTGAACTGAACTGAGCTGACTTTTTGTATAGTTTTGGTCAAAATGACTTAGGGATTTGTCATCAGGAGATGGCTAGACTCCAACTGTCTAGGGTAACCAGGCACTTTTTTTTTTTTTTTTTTTTGTCATTTTGAGACAGGGTCTCACTATGCAGTTCAGGCTGGCCTTAAGCTCCCTTTGTAGCTCAGGCTGGTCTCGAACTCACAACAATCCTCCTGCCTCAGCCTCCCGAGTGCTGGGATTACAGGCATGCGCCACCATGCCTGGCTTAACCAGGCACTTTTGACCTTTGCCAATCTTCCTGCCTGTCATATCCCTCAGTAGGATGATTTTTCTGGGCACTTGTAGCTCTCCACATGTGCCAGGCCCTCTTACAGGGCCCTGTACCTGATGCCCTGTCTTCTCTGGGTAGGTTTCACATATGCCCTCTTTGTACACTTTAAACCAGGTGCTTAGTTAAACCCTGCAAGACTGGCTGTGCAGTCCTTGTTTTTCTTGGCTACCATGAAATGTGGCCATCAAAGGGAGAGGAGAAGGGGGCCGGGAGATAGCTCAGTAGAATAAGCACTTCCCTGTCAAGTGCAAGGGTCACAGTTCAATCCCCAGTTCCACCAAAAAAAAGGGAGAGGAGAGTAGAAAAATGAGAAGCCTTCTCCTGGATCCCCTGGCTGTTTTTTGGAGTCTGATGCTAACTATAGTGGAATGGAATTCCAAGACTATGGTGGTCTACAAGGTTTACCTCTATAGTTTGAACAGATATGGAGCCACTAAGACTCCCCCAAAGTGCAGGGGTGGCAAAGACTTCCTTGGCAATGCACTTGCAATGTCTGCACCCCAACAGCAGGATAGGTAAGGATGGGTGACACGAAGGAGGGGCTGTCAGCTCCCCTGGGGGACCTCAGTGGGGGGAATTCCAACAGGCTCTGGACTCAGCCTCCAAGAGACTCCCTGGCCTACCTTAGTTTTTTTTTTCCTCTCCTGAATCAGAAACTCAAAAGAAAGAAAATAAAAACAAAGAAGCAAAATGCGCTTGCCTGTTGGGTTCCACCTTTTTCCCAGTAATGGACATAATAGAATAAAGGGGCCTCCGTCGGGCTGCCGGTGTCAAAGGGAGCAGAGAATGTGACAATGAGGGAGCCTTCTCCTGGGGTCACCACGATGTTTTCTGGAGGCCCGATGGTAACTGAAATGGGAGTACAAAAAGTTACATGTAGCACACACAGACATACATGTGTGACTGCACATTACAGAGTATATACCCAGTCTACAAAGTATGTACACATGTGCTTATGTTTGTAGGAACTGAGGTTGTACCCTGATGCATAAGCCTCTGAAGGGCTGCTCTGGGTATGAGACACACTTGGAAGTAAACTTCCAAGGGGAAGGTTGGGGTCCTCACACTACTCTGCCTGGCCCAGAGCAGGGCCCTCTGACCTCCTGGGTGGCTCAGTCCAGGGAGGTGAGGTCACAATGGGAACTCCACACAAGTTGTTTTCTTCCCAGTCACAAGAATCACTGCACTCCACAAATCTCGAAGGCATAGCTTTCAACCATATCTTCAACCAAGATACTGGCTCCCCATCAGGGCTTGTTTTAATCCTGGTAGGTTGTGATTCTGACACCTTTATCATAACTAGAGTCTTGGAGAAATAGAGCTGGAGGGTTAAGCAAGGGTCAGAGAGGGAAAAAGTTATCCTTCACCTATCATGAAGTTCCAACAGAAGTGAGCAAAAGTGGTATTTACTAACTTTTATTTTGAGACAGGGTCTAAGGGTATAACTCATAGGAATAGCACCTGCTTGGCAAGGATGAGGTCTTGAGTTTGATTCCAGGTACAAAAGAAAAGGAAAAAAGAAGTAAAGAACAAAGCAAAGCAAAGCAACAAGTATTTTGAGGCAAAGTTGCAGCATGTTGCCCAGGATTCTGTTGAACTCCTGGGTTCAAGTGATTCTCCTGCCTCATCTTCCCAGGTAGCTGGGACTACATGTGGCTTATATTTACTATTTTAAGAATGTTTGTCTCATAGCTTCTTGTAACAGTTAAGGTTGAACATGATAACAGAACTGCTACCATTGTGAATCTGTTATAGGTTTTCATGTAATTCCTAGGACAGTTAAGCACTGTGACTGATGATATTCTATAAGTGAAAGTTGGTGGTAGTTATCAAGCAAGTACGTAATGGTATAATTAATTCCAGGAATTCAGATCAAAGTACAGGTTACAGAGCTGGGTGTGGTGGCTCACATCTGTAGTCCTGGTACTTGGACAGTTCTGAGGTAGAGGCCAGCTTGGTCTACACCGTGAGTTCAAGACCAGCCTGGACTACATAAGGAGGTTGTGTATCAAAAACAAACAAACAAACAAACATCTCAAAATCAAACAAAGTACAAGCTGCATCTTTCAAGTCTCCTGAGCAGAGCACATCTTACATCAGGAGAGAATCCTACTGAGGAGTAGCTGGGCATTCACACCAGGGGGGCTGGCTTTCTCTTCCATTTCTATACCCTCCCTGGTGCTTGCAGGTGTGGAGCAGCACTAGGTGGTGATGGAGGAGCCAGGCCTAGATGAGGCCCAGGGCATAGTCAGGACCTGGCCCTGGCCCACTGCCAGCGAGACCAAGGTTCAAAGCCAGGCCGCTGGTGACAAAGAGCTCTTTTTATGGGACTGCTCATAGACATTCTCCAGCTCCACTGGGCACAGCAAGGTAGCTGAGGCACAATAACACGGCCACTTCAGGGCTGCTGCCAGCTGCGGCTTCCTGTCTCTGAGAGGCACCAGCCATGACTCATCGCTATGGCTCACAAGACAGTGTCCACAGGCCCACTCTTCTGAAGACTAGCCAAGTCTGGATCCCGTCTGCCTGATTAGCTTCACTCCCAGGGCTGGGCACAGTCTGCCACCCGGGGATGAGACACTGGGTATCAGTGGCAGTAGCTTCCTATGTTCTCTGTGTATTCATATAGGATCTGTGCAGGAGCCATACAGAGTCACCCCATTTGACAGAGGAGGGAGCTGAAGTCCAGACTGATATTCTTTATTCCTTACCCAGAGTAACACAGCCAGTAAGTGACTGTGTTGGAAATATGAACCCAGATGTATGAGACAGTAAAGCCCCCTTCAACCACTATCCTGTCCCTCCACAAAGTAATTTTCACACGGGCTCTCTTCTTTCTTTGCTGCTATTTTTTTCTTTTCTTTTTTTTTTTTTTTTTTTTGGAGAAAGGGTTTTGCTATGCAGTGCAGTCTGGCTTTTAACTCACAGTATAGCCCAGGCTGGCCTTGTTATCCTCCTTCCTCAGCCTCCCAAGTGATGAGGCATGCACCACCATGTTCAATGCATAGCTTCTGATTCTAACCCTATGAAAAGTGGCTGAAAGCCAGATGTGGTGGTGCACACCTGGAGTCCCAGCACTTTGAGAGGCGAAGGCAGGAGGATAGCTGTGTAGTCTGGGCAATTTAGCAAGATCCTGTCTCAATACAAGGAAAAGGATCAAGAATAGAGCTTAGTGTGAAGGCCTTGGGTTCAATCCCCAGTACAAAAAAAAAAAAAAAAAAAAAAAAAAGACTAAGTCTGTAAGATTTCAGGACACTTGTGCTTCAAACATAAAAATTAGGACAGAGAATGCCAGCCCAGCCAGGAGCCAACCAAGAACACTGCTGAGCACCTCAGGGTGGGAGGACAGGGAAGGCAGCTGGCTAGTACTGGTTCATGGGTTCCATTCTGTCACAATCTCTTGTCCCCTGGCCAGTGGTCTTTCTTCCTGTATGACAGTGTTCCCAGAAACTTTTTAAAAAATAATTTTGTTTCAATTTTTTAAAAGTTTAATTTTGCTTCTTGGCCTTTTGGCAGAGATCAAATATAAAAAGATCTTTATTGAGAACTAGCTGGCATATGAGTCACTTCTTTTAAATTATACAGCTCAGCAGCTAACCATCATTTTTTAAGCTCCTCATTCTCGCTTGGGTGATACTTTATAGGTCAAATGTATGCTGTTTCTCTGCTCAAGAACAAATCACCACCCATACATAGTAGGTGGACCCTGCTGAGGATGGTGGTGTACACTTGTGATCCCAGCACTTGGGAGGGTGAGGCAGGAGGGTAACAAGGCCAGCCTGGACTATGTAGTGAGCTCAAGTCCACCCTGAACTACAGAGTGAGATCCTGTTTCAAAAGAAATAAATAAGTACATGACCAGCCAGCACAGACTTCCCTATCTTTTCTCTTTCTGTTGTTATGGTAAACTATCATTCTTGTTGTATTTTTTCCTACAGAAAATGTGAAACATATAGAAAGTGGAGATGATCATAACAAAACCTACTCATACAATTTAATTGACTGTCAACTTGTAGCCTATGTTCTTTATGTCTATGCATTTTGCTCTTACCCTTCCTACATGCTGGATTATTTTGAGTGTATCTCAGCCATCCCATCATTTCATTTGCAAATACTTCAGTATGTACCTTTAACATATAAATTGCTTTTTCTCACCTTTTTATTGCATTAAGTACACAACATAATATCATCCTAACCCTCCATGAGGTTACCATCATTACTATCCTTTACTACTCCCTTTTAAAATACAAAAACCACCTGTAATCCCAACCCTGGGGAGGCTGAGGCAGGAGGATCACTTTGAGTTTGAGGTCAGCTTGAACTGCCCAGTGAAACCGCACCTCAGAAAGATAAAAACAAATAAGAAATTGTAAATGAAGCCTTAATCCTATGTCTTCTTACCGTTACGAAAGTGCTGAAACCATGGCACAGTTGCCCAGGCGGATACATGCTGCCCCAGCTCAGCACGCACACGCAGGGAGACGTTGAAGTGCTTGGGGAAGCCCTGGGATAGGTTGGCTCTGGTGAACTTACACACTGTCACTGTAATCCGGGTGCAGTTTCCCAGTTCGGGCGTGACGTCATCCCACTCACTAACAGTGCTGGGGAGAAACAACATGATTGCATTTCACAGAATTCTTTACTTCCTGTATGACAGTGTTCCCAGAAACTTTTTAAAGAATAATTTTGTTTGAATTTTTAAAAAAATTTAATTTTGCTTCTTTTGGCAAAGATCAAGTATAAAAAGGCCTTTATTGAGAACTGGCTGACATATTCTTTTAAATTATACAGCTCAGTAGTTTTAATATATGCACAATGATATGCAAACATGACCAATTTTAGGATGTTTTTACCACTCCATAAAGCAATTTGGTACCGACTAGCATTTTCCTTCAACTCCCTCCCCAAGCCTCAGGCAACCACAAATCTACTTTCTGTGTCAATTCAGGTCTCTGGAGTTATACACTAAGATGGAGTCATTTGACATGATTGGCGTTTTGTGGCTGGTGCTTTCTTTCTTTCTTTATTTTTTATTTTATTGAACTACAAATGTCAATCAGACAGTTTCAAGACACCTTAACAAGACAGATTTGATAAATTAATACATTGTAAACTGTTTTCATAATGTTTTGATATCGTGCAAGATGCATACATGATATTATATTTACAGATATTATTTTAGCAGATGTCTCTTATCAGTAAATTAAGAGTGTAGCTGCTTACTTATCTTATTTTTTATACCTGAATTATATCAAAAATTCAATAATTATTTTCCTAGTGGATGACCGTAAATGTGGCTGGTGCTTTTATCTGTTCTTTATAACAAGGGCCATTTATCTTGTAATGTAGATCATGTCTTCATTCCCTTTTCGGACCAAATAATATTCCACTACATTGACAAATCACAATTTTGTGTATATGTTTATCACTTGGTGACCGTAGGTGTTTCCATCTTCTGCCTATTATGAATGTATGTTTTTGTGTGGATGTATTTTCAGTTCTCTGGAGCATGTATCCGGGAGCAGAGCCATCGGGTCATATGGTAACTATGTTTGCTTTTTGAGGACTTTCCAGACTGGTTTCCAGAGTGATTACATTTTTCACTCCCATCAGTTATGTGTGAGAGTTCCAGTTCCTCCATATTGTCTCCAGCCTTGTTCTGTTTCTTTGGGTATATCCTTGCTAGTGTGCCTCTATACCTGGGTCTGTGTCATGTCCCTGTGTATGGTTTGCTGCTCCCACACGGATAACAATGGCACACACCTTTTCATCTGCTTATTGGCCATTTTACATATTCCATGGAGAATTATGTAATGAAATCCTTGGTCTCTTTTTGGCTCACTTATGTCTTTTAGTTGTTGAGTTGTAAGAGTTCTTTATGTAGTCTGTTTCAAAGCCTTTATCAGACATTTGATTTATAAATATTTCCTCCTGTTCTATTTCACAGTTGAATGCCTCAAACTCAGCCTTGGCAGCCTGTCTTAGGAATGATACAGTGTGACTTCTAATCACATTTTCTGCTGTGGTAGATTTTGTTTTTGTTCTATAGCTGGCCTTTCAAAGAGGGTTTGCCACAGTTATTTGAAAACCTTGTGAAATATCCTGGTTGCAAGTGCATTTCCCAGGCCTGAAGCCGGTCCACATCAGCCTCTGGTCCTGAGCTCCGGGGCCCGCTGCTCCTTCGGCTGTGACTGTGGCTTAGAAAGCCACAGATTGCTGTCTGTCCCGAAGCCACCAGCCATCACATATCACACATGCTTCTAAGTATACTTTGAACCCTGTCTGGTCTGTGTCTTCTCTCCAGTGGGCAAGCTGTGAGCCAAAAAGCCGTTTCTATATACTTCTAGGATTTCTGTGCAAATTAACTGACACATGTATGTCACAGCCAGCCCTGGGGCCCAGATAAGAAGAGAGGGACCCCAAAGCACAGGCCTTTCCTCTTAGGGGTGTGTGTGTGTGTGTGTGTGTGTGTGTGTGTGTGTGTGTGTAGTTCCAGAAGAGTTAATTTATTTTTCAAGATACAGAGCCTTTTAAAGGCATGCTAATATCCCCTCTGCCAATCGCAGCTTGAAGGCTCCTTTCTGGATTCACCATTTGTCACCTATTCTCCCCTTTCTTCCAAATCTGCCTCTTTTAGAACTACTTTTTCTCTACCCTATTTTCTTCCCCAGATCCCTCCTCCCCCAGCTCTTCTTTCTCCTCCTTTGTGTGTGGTACTGAGCATTGTACCCAAGACCTTTGCACTCAGTGGCATCTTTAGTCTCTCTATGTTTACTTTCTGAGACAGGGTCCCACTCAGTCACTAAGTTTGCCACAGGAGGCTCAAACTTGTAGCCCTCCTGTTCTCTTCCCACTTGCAAAAGCTTTAATGTCTGCATTTCTGCCTCCATTCCTTTCTCCCACCCCTTCCTTTCCCTCCATCTCTTGTTCCCCCTTCCCTTTGAAAAAGCTCTCCATACATCCTCTTCGTGTCTTTTAGCTCACTCAGAACTAAATGTTAGAATATTTTTGTCAGAAAAGATGCTGAAAGAAGCACTAGCTGTCTGCATTTAATGCTGTATGACACAGAATACAGCAGTCCCAGGGAGCTCAGGGAGTGGGAACGGAAGAGGGAGCTTTACTGGCAGAAAAGAAAATGGCTGTGCACCAGTATTTCTTATCTAGAGATTTTTTTCTTTCTTTCTATTTGCTTTTGAAGATTCAGCTAGGTAGGCAACAGGCCCTGTTAAGGTCACAGCTTGTCTGGACTGCTACTGAGAAGTAAGGTGCTGTGGACTTCACTTAAGTGAATGTTGGAGGGAGCTCAGCCTCGGGGTACCTGGACTTGGCCAGTCTAAGGTTATTTTCTCAGTCTAAATCATTCTGGCTTCTTTCAGTGAACCATTTTGGACTTCTCCTGTTTTGGCTTCTGAATCCAGGGTTTCCTGTACACTATGGATGTGCTTTATCAGTTTAGAAAAAATAAATTTTAGAACTCTCACTGTGAAGAGCATAGTTAGTGTTCACTGGTTGGAATCTGGAGCTAGGTCACTGGGCTTCAATTGCTTGTTACCCAGTGTCTGCTTCTTAGTCTACTCATCTATATAAGATGGTGAACTTTAGCCTCTGTCTTCTGGAATCATCAAGCCAAAGGAGTGAGTGAGCCTGGACCAGTGCCCAGTGTCCAGTAAGCACTGAGTAAATATTTGTTAAACAAAGATAATCCTATTTCTATCTTTAAAACAGACATGGAGTCTACCGCCACCCTCTTCCTTATTTTGCACACTGATATGGTCTGTCCTTGCTGGGCCTGTTCCAGCCTTAATGTAGGACGAAGAACCCAAGTGTCTGTGGTGGGGACCGGAAGTGCTGTGGAGAACTTCCTTCTGCAAGGCGGCTCAGTTCAGGCTCAGGCCTTTCTATGCCTATGTGTTCTTTTGGAAGCGAGGCCCCTTATGAAGAGTCTCTGCTGGTCGTCATGGTTCCAGCAGCCGTGCTGTGTGCTAACTACTGGGGAGACTTCTCTAGCAACACCTTGCACCCTCCTCAGAGGCAGAAAGAACAAGGCAGAACCTACACTTACACCACACTTTGAGAGATAGGCAGCCATGGGCACCAAGAGCCGTGTGAGCTCCAGCACAGGCCCTACTCACGGGCACCTTGGCCAACCGGTAGGTACCATCTTGTGTGCGGTACCTACGCCACACAAGAGCTCTAAAGAGCTCTGTACAGCCTCTCCTGGCCATTTACAGAATGTTAGCTAAGCCTGTTGCCTCTGATCCAGCAATCTCTGCTCTAGAAACATAAGGAAACACTCCTCCAAGATGATTCAAGTATGAGGATGTAGGCCAGTCAGGGGATGCCCACAACCTATGCCCAGGCGTGGGGAAAGGCCAAATACATCGTGTGGATTGCTTCATAGAATCGAATTGCAATAAAAAGCACTTATGCCAGCAATCCTATGAAAACATATATGCCTTTAAAATGTGGTTTTTAAAAGGAGAAAAAAGAAAAGCAGAGCCCAAAAATATAACTCCAGCTTTGTGCTGTTTTTACACACACATACACATTTTCAAAGAAGGCATGAATTTAAGGGTAAAAAAAAATCTAGTGAGAACAATTGATTTTAATTTTATATATTTTTTCTAGTTTCCTGGGGTTTCAGATTTTTTAAAAACATATCTTGCCATTGAAATCAGAAAAAAAAAAAAAAAAGAAGGAAAGAAAGAAAAAGGAAAAAGTGTTTTTGAGAAGTCAGGGCAGGGCAGGGCAGGGAGGGGCTTCCTGCCCTCAAGAGGCCTGCTGCCTACCTAGCTGAGTCTTCAAGAGCAAACAGATACTGAGTTTTTGTTACTGTTGTTATTTTGATAAGCAAAATCTCCAGACTTTTTTAATATTGGCAAATAATTGGGGGAAAAAAACCAGAATGAAAGGTTTAAGTCTGATCAGCCTCAAAATTAGTAAGTTCCAAACACATAAACATCAAAAAGCAAAACTAAAGGAAACCCCTCTTCCATCATTTCATGCATAATTAAAAGAAATCAGCCTCAGTTTTGGCTTTTAGTAACCTCCCCCCCAAGCCCTCTCCACCTTTTCTTTGCTTAAACCAACCTCTGCACCGGAGACAATATCTTTCCAAATGCAAAACAAACTGAAACAAACCAGTCTATGATATGACACTGTCCAAGGGCTTTAAAAAAAAATCAACAAAAGCCAGGTACAATGGTCCAGGCTTCTGGGCGGGTAAGGCAGGTAGATTTCAATTTGAGTCTAGCCCAACCACATAGTGAAATACATCTCAAAAAAAATTTTAGAGCCGGGTGTGGTGGTGCATGCCTGTAATCCCAGCACTTGGGAGGGTGAGGCAGGAGGATTGTTGTGAGTTTAAGACCAGCTTGAGCTACAAAGTGAGCTTAAGGCCATCCTGAACTGCATAGTGAGACCCTGTCTCAAAAAGACATAAAAAAAAAAAATTTAGAAGTTTTAAAAATTATTATTATATTGGTCAATATGCAAATGTACTTCCCTGATCAAGCTAAGGAATGCTAGTAAATCAGCTGTGACTTGTGACTTCTTACTAAAAATATCTTGTCTAACTCTAGGAGATCAATTTTGCAACTGCCAAGCATATTGCCAACACTGAGGGCATGTGACCTGGGCTGTGTCACAGACTGCTGCCACCTTTGAGATGTGCTTGGTTCTGGTCCCTGTGGTTGTCATCTTGAAATTCATTTTTTAAGCACTCAAACTCAGAACCTGTGCTTGCCAGGCAGAGGCTGCGCTGCTGAGCATATGCCTGCCCTGTCATCTTGAAATTCTTCATCTTTTCAGAATAAGGGGCCCTACCTTCTCATTGCACAGGGCCCTGAAAACTATGTAGCCAGTCCTAGAGGGATGCCCCACTTATGTAATTTATAACTGTTGGAGGAACAGATAATCAGACGGTTACAGTGGACATTCAGAAATGAATCTGAAGCTGTCTGCACACCCACAGGAATCAAATGCCTGTAGGTTTTCCACATTCCATTCTTATTCCCATAAATACATTCCAAATTTTACACAGTTGGAACGTCTGCCAGATGACACATTATCTTTTCTTAGTGGCTGCCTAAAATTATCCATTATTTAGCATTAGCATGATAAAATTATCCATTTCCCTGATGATTGATATGAATGTGCATTTTCACATATAGCTTTGTGAACATACTATTGCTCTGGTTTTATTTGGGGGGGGCAGGCTTAGGTGATCTACTCAGGGTACAAGTAGCACAGATACTTCTGTGATTCTTTAAATGTGTAAATAATAAGTGTAGAATTTCTTTCTTTTTTTTTTTGTTTGAACTAGGGATTGAATTCAGGCCTTTACACTTGTCAGGGAAGCGCTTATTCCACTGAGCCATCTCCCTGGCCCCTAGAATTACTGTCTAAGAGGACTATGCCAATGAATCCTCCAAGAAACAGCCTGAAGCATCCATCCATAACCACATTCCCACAAGCACTAAGCATGACCGTTTCTTTACATTTTATTTAAATATAAAATGGCTTCACCAATAATTTTACCCTAATCTTCAACTGAAGTACTTATATGGTAAACAAAGGACTTAGTTTCCCTCAATTCTTTCCATGTGCTCATTGCAATCAACTGATAACAAACTATGAAAGACAGTGGGGTAGAATAACATGATATTCAAAACAGAACACCAGTTGAGAAACTGAGAATTCATTGTAATTAACTCACTAAATTCCCAATCAAGCTGTGGGCTGTGATGTTTTAAATGGAACAGATTTTTATTTTTTTTTTATTTTTATTTTTTTTTTTTTTGTCTTTTTGAGACAGGGTCTCACTATGCAGTTCAGGCTGGCCTTAAGCTCACTTTGTAGCTCAGGCTGGTCTTGAACTCACAACAATCCTCCTGCCTCAGCCTCCCGAGTGCTGGGATTACAGGCATGCGCCACCACGCCCGGCCCTGGAACAGATTTTTAAACCTGAAGGTAAAGACTGAAAGCTGCCTCCTGTCCTTCTAAGACAGGAAGTCAACCCTTGTCCTGAAACCAGTGAGAGACTAAACTTTCACTCAAGTAGGAGGCCACTTTGTCTGAGGCCATGTGGTGAGACAGCAGCACTCTGACAGTTCCTGTTGTTTTAAGAGGAGTGGGAGGTTGTGAAATCTCTGTCTTGGGAGTTTTTTTTTTTTTTTTTTAAAGGAATTTGTTTCAGGGTCTTACTATGCAGCTCAGTCTCATAGTGATCTTCCCATTTTTGGCCTGCCCAGTGCTGGGATTATAGGCATGTGCTACCATACCCCGTCTCAGTGACTGGCTGAGCATGCCCAAGGGCGGGGCTGGCTTGGCATGTGTGGTGCTTCGGATCAAACCTCGGTCCCTGCGCTTGCTTAAGCAGAAGCTTATTGCGCTGAGCTATCTTGCTGGCCCTGTCTTTGGAGATTTTATGTTTACTTTTTTGAATGTATTTAGTACAGGGTCTATAGGGTCTCACTACACAGATCAGACTTGTAGAGATCCTCCTGCTTTCAGCCTTTCAAGTGCTGGGATTACAGGTGTGTGCCACCGTGCTCAATTTCAATTGCTGTCTCAGAGTGCTCTGGGGGCAAGGGATCCAAGGCCTGGAATCGAATCCTGGTCCCTGCCTCTGCCTAATCAGGCACTTCAATATGCTGAGCTATCTGGCTGGCCCATGTCTTTGGACATTTTAAAAGCATAAGCGAAACACCTCCTCCTGCGAATTTCACCACATTCTGACAGATGGTGACTGGTAGCTGGCTCTAGGGCTGGGTACCACTCCCCCAGAGCTCCCAGCAAAGACAGAACAGAAACATCTGCTTACTATTTATACTGCACCCGGTAGAACACTGGTCTTGTGTTATTGCCTGAGAAAGAAGGTTCCCAGCTCAGAAACTGCTCAGCGTTGTACAGGTGAATATTTGGGTTCCGAGGAGCAGCCAGCTGTGAAAAAGAATCTTGGTAGGAATAGAGAATAAAAGGGTTGGAGATGGGGAGGAAAAGAAAAGGAACAAATGAGAAAATTCAATTACTGAAACACAGTCATTGTTAAATAGACACTGCTGTCAAAGCTTACCAAGCAGCCTAATTTCTGTCCCCATAGGAAGGATATTACCTGTGGAAGGGTATCCCTAGGCCATGTCCCCTCCCCACCTGTGGCTCCAAAGGTGGCACTACTGACAGTTACAGGGTGCGGGGAGGAGAGGTGCTGGGGCCACTCCCTAGTCTGGCTGGGCTGAGAGCCCAGGTCTTCCACTTATAAGTCACTGTAGGACTGAGAGCCTAGAGCTTTCTCCAGAGTGAGATCATGACAGTGATCACACTTTCTCTGACTGAAAAGTTAACCAGAACTGCTCAAGAGCAAAAGCAAAAGTTGAACAACACGCTGTCCCAGAATTCAAAGCAGGAAACTCAAACCACACATTTTCAGTAAGTGCATCCTAAACATTCAGCCAGGAAAGGAAGTATTACGTACGGACGGTACCCAGAGCTCACACAGGGCTATCTATCATTCCAAGGTTCTGCCGAGTCTCACCTTGAGCCTTAATTGCATCACAAATAAACAATACTCCCTTTTGCAGGACTGTGAGGAGCACACAGAACCATAAATGAAACGTGAATCAGACGCTGCTCTCCAAGTTTCATTTTTTGGAATGTGACAATGTCAGGGTTTTCTGATTCTTCATGAATGAACTGTTGCTTCAGCAGGTGTTGAGCAATTCCCAAGACACTGCCTACAGTGGCCACCGAGAGGCTGCCCCACGTTGGGTACAGAATCCAATGGTTCTGAGCTATCACAGACAGAATAATGCATCCTCCTCCCATGCCCAGAAATCTGTGTCCTATGAATAAGCTAACTTACCTGGCAAAGGGAAATCATGGTTGCAGATAAAACTTAGCCTCCTCATCAGGTGACTCCAAAATAGATTACTCTGGGCTATCTGGAAGGGCCCCAACATTACCACCAGTGCGCTCCTCTATAAGCTGGCAAAGACCAGGAAATAGATCCTTCCACCTAGGGCCTCTAAAACCTTGACTTTTGCCCCACAAAACTTGTATTAGACCTCTGCCCTCTAAAACTGTAAGATAATATGGCTGCATTGTTTAAACCACTAAATTGATGGCCACTTGTGCCAGTAACAGGAAACTAAAACAGTCCCCATAGGTGGGCGCCAGGGGGATCCATAAAGCTGAGGAGGGGTAAAAAGCTCCACTCTGTCTTCCTTCTCCGTGGTCCTGGGGACAACGATTTTAAACCATTTTTTTTTTTTTTTTTTGTCTTTTTTTTGAGACAAGGTCTCACTATGCAGCTCAGGCTGGCCTTAAGCTCACTTTGTAGTTCAGGCTGGTCTCGAACTCACAACAATCCCCCTGCCTCAGCCTCCCGAGTGCTGGGATAACAAGTATGCGCCACCACGCCCAGCTTTAAACCATTATTGACAAGAGAGATGAGTGAGGTGGAGCCTGTGTGAGTTGTTCCCTGAGCACCTTACTTAAGCCACACAGCCTTCCTATGCCAATCCAACACACCTGATCTACCCTAGATCCTGATGTTTTGGATTTCATATACATTTAAGAATACACTACTCTGGGTCTGAACAGCATGGTTTGGTTAACACATCACACACATATAATAAAATTCAATTAATATTGAATGGATTTTTTAAAAAAAATATTTTTCTAGCACTTGGGAGGCTGAAGCAGGAGAACTGCTAAGATTTTGAGGCCAGCATCGCCTACAAAGTAAGTTTAAGTCCAGCCTGAACTACATAGTGAAACCCTGTCTCAAAAAAGACCAAAAACTGGGTCTAAGCACCTGCCTGGCAAGTGCAAGGACCAGAGTTAGATCCCTGGTATCGCATGCTGTGCCAGCTGAACATCTGTAATCCCAGCTCTGGGGAGGGTGAGAAGAATATCATTATGAGTCCAAACTGTGCAGTGAGACCCTGTATCAAATAAATAAAGATCAAAAACAAACAAAAGTTTATTTTTGTACTAGGATCCAAACCAGTATTTTCACCTTAAGCTACGCCTCCATGCCTTCATGTTTTTTATTGTGAGGCAAAGTATTGTTAAGTCACTAAATTGCCCAGACTGGGCTTGAACTTGCAGTCCTGTCTCAGCTTCCCAGAGAGCTGAGGTTATAACATGCAGGTCCAATCATTTACTCTTGACATCCCACGACCAACCTGTCAGGTTTCTCCTGTGCAGAGAGCATTATGATGAACAACAATAATCTCACCTCAGTACCCTACAATTGAGAAGAAAACACTTCCCATTTCTCAACCACAACCAGTAAGCCACTCTCTTCAGTAAACACTGGACTTCAAGTTATTTACTTAAATCATTTGTTCTTTCAATAAGCAATGGCTTTGCTTTCTTGGGAATAAAGTGGAGAGATTACCTACTTCAAAAGAATGGTTGAGAAAATACATACAAAGTACTTGGCACCCTGTCTTAAGAATGGTGAGCTAATCATTTTATTCAGTTAGCCAGAAACACTCTAGCTATGTGACAGTTTCAACTGTCAAGATTATGGGTGGACAGGACACCACCTGAGGTGCAGTGGTTTGTATGTTGTTGGAGATTTATTATCTTTGCCAGTCGTCTCTAAGTGCACTAGAAAGTTTGGATGTTCAACTTAGCAAATAAAGGCAAGAAAATTCTGTAGCACAAGTACATGTACAATCCACTGAAAAAGGAGGCAACAGCTACCATGATGACAGAAACCTTCATTCTTCAGTGCCCCATGGAGTAACAAAGTAGCCACTTGACTTACTACATTTTCATGCTGTTGGTTTTCTATCTAGAGCGAATGGCTGCCACCCAAATATGCTACAAAGTATGTCAGGTCCAATATTTGACTTACACTATTCTTGTAACAACTCCAAAGGAAAATTATACATTTTCCTTTCAAAAATTGTTTCCCCTCCCTTTGATCAGAACAGCAATTGGTAGAGTACTGAAGGACTACTGTAAATTACTCTTTGCTATACAATGTGTGTTTGTGTGTGTGTGTGTGTGTGTGCACATGCATGCATGTGCTGGAAACCAAACTCAGGACCTTGTGCTTACCCCACAGGTGTTGTCCTGCTGAGCTATATCCCCAGTCCTCACTCTGTGTGTGTGTGTGTGTGTCTTATATGTATTTAGTACAAGGTCTACAGGGTCTTAATACATAGATTGGACTCAGTGATTCTTTTGTTTTTGGCCCCCCAAGCACTGGGATTACAGGTGTGTGCCACCATGCCCAATCTTCAGTTTGTATTTTAATGAAGTACGTTTCTCTTAAAGATATCTCTGGATTACTTTAGAAAAAATTGTTTCACGTGGAAAATTTCAAATGGCTTATTCTTTCTTTTCTTTTCTTTCTTTCTTTTTTTTTTTTTTTTTTTTTTTTTTTTTTTTTTTTTTTTTTTTTTTTTTTTTTTTTTTTTTTTTTTTTTTTTTTTTTTTTTTTTTTTTTTTTTTTTTTTTTTTTTTTTTTTTTTGCAGGACCAGGAATTGAACTCAGGCCCTTGTGCTTGCCAGGGAAGAGCTTATTCTACTGAGCCATCTCCCTGGTCCCCCCAAATGGCTTATTAAGTGATTTGTACAAAGTGCTACTTTTCAAAGTAATTATGTATTTAGGCAGAAGGGCTACAGACCAATCCTCCTGTGTAACACATCGAAAAGTCAGCCCTTAGAGAGTTGGGCACGCATTGCATGCTGGGAGGACTAGGGCTCACCCCAGTGGGAGTTACAAACAGTTCACCAGCCACCTCAAGCCAGGGCTACTCCTCCACAGCCCTCATACCAAGGCCCTTGGTTTGCCCATCACACAGCTCAGAAATAACCAAATGCCATCTGAAGGAGGCTAGGGAAGGGTTGTGCATTGGTTAAGTTGTGAAGCTGGGGAGTAGCAGAATCAGGATTCAAATTCATTTATATGATTCCCAGTAGAAAATAACCAACCAAGACACATGCTCCTATGCACCCACCCCCTGGAGAGAAACTTGTCCAAGGGATGCGGACAGAAAAACCAAGCCCCAACACACCCTTCAAATGGAGGAACTTTTATATCCCGGAGACTGTTTGAATGCAATGGTGTGGTCTCTACACTTTGGCAGAACGCCAGCTAAAGCATATCATACACAGGGAGAAGGTTCTTTGTCATTCAAGTCTTATGTTTAGCTCGCGCGAGTACCATCAATTTGTGTCAGAGTGGAGGAGCCTAAGCCCAGGTAAGGGGCCCTCTGGAGCGGCAGAACTGGGATCACAAGGCTGGCTCTGAGAGCTGCTACCCCCTGCCCAAGAGGCAGCAGGGCATTTCTCCCAGCAGTATATGAGATCCTGGGAAGCTGTGCGTTCACATCGAGGCCAAAGTAACAACTGGGTCCTGGCCATATACTCGGGACTGAGGTCTCTGGACCTGGGCTGTCAGTATCAGGCTTCATAAGCAGGTCGCTTCCCCGGGGAGCAACAAGGTCAAGTTTACTGTACCTGCAGAGTAAAATCTGAGGCCACCGAGCCTGCCCTTGCCCAAGCCCTGGGTTTGATTTTACTTTGTTAATACTGAGAAATCTGGAGCACTCGGTTCCCGGATGAACAGTTTTGGGGCGGAGGAAGATGCTCCGCAGCGGGGGCCCTTGTGACTGTCGCCTTTCTGGGAAGAGTCCTAGGGGTCAGAGCGCGGGGAGGGGCGACGGCTCCTTTCCAAGGCACTGCCAGGAATTCCCCGCTTTCGGCCAGTTCCTCCTCCCGAAGGAGGCACTCCATGTCCTTGCTATCTGGACAGCGATCGGGGGACCCCGCTCCCATCGGCACCACGCTGAACCCCAGGAATGCTGGGAAACCCCGCTGCCGGCGCCCCGAGTACCTCCCTCTCTACAGCGGCGCTCTGCGGAGGCCTCGGGGTCCTGGCCAGGCTTACCTTGCGGGGTCACCGCGGCTCCGAGGCAGCAGAGTGACAGCAAAAGCCACGGACCCGGGGACGGCAGTGGCATGGCCTGGGTGCCAGGATTCGGGGGCGGCCCGGCCCACGCGTGGGTCAGCCGAGCAGTTCACGTCGCCGCCCGAGCGGCCCTGGCAAGCGCAGGGCCACGGCCCGCCTCTTCCCCGAGCGTCTGGCCGGCGAACCCCGATCTGCCC
>PVKA01020460.1:21967-40438 GCA_004027165.1 Ctenomys sociabilis | reverse complement strand
CCCCTCGGGGCAAAGGGTTTGTTAAATGGAAAGATGTCCTATCGGGGCATTGGAATGGCCCGGATCCAGTTCTCAGCTGGACCCGAGGTGCGGTTTGTGTCTTCCCACAGGCCCCCGGAAAGGAACCTGTGTGGGTCCCTGAGCGTCTGACCAGGATCTGCAACCCATTGCCTGATCAACCTGATGCTGAGAGCCAGACTGTTGATAAAAACATCGGAGAAAATGGAGACCCACCAACCTCTCCTGATCATCCTGCTTCTATTGAAGATGTACATCCATCCGACGGGATCGTTCCCCTATTGGAGCCTGGTAACAAGAAACTCTCAATGGACAAATTCCTTTTGGGATCCTTTCCTTGAACCAACAGACTGCCTTGCTTCAAGAACAAATTGACTTCTTTAATGTACAACAGAAATTGTTGTGTGGATTGGGTTTTCGGGAGATATGTGTCACTCCCAATGTTGTGGATTATGCCTCTTTAGTATTGCATCAGCTTAATGGTTATTTGGCCGGCCCCTGGAATAACTCCTTCCTAAACTATACATTACAGCTCAGTCATGCCATAGCTCAGATTAACCAGACCCGTGTACCACCTATGTCAGCCGAGGGGTTCTGGCAATCGTTGGCCAAGGCAGCGGGATGGATCACACGGTGGGCAGGATCAATTTCCCTCATTGTCATATGCTGTGTTGCTATTGTGAGCCTAGAATTTGTCACGTGGCACTGCTGGTGCAACAGTGAAAGGCAGCAGGTTATGGTCCGTCAGGCCCTCGCAGCCATGGGCTCCCCACCAGAGGAAAATAATGGCGTCTTCGGGACATAGCTTAACATCCGCTGAGTGGCTGAGTGGGTGTGCCAAGGACGGGTAAGACAGGGCTCCCCACCTTGATCAACCTAAGACAGGCCCCACTCCCTTAGCAAACCAGCTGGATACCGAGGTGTGAGGCCGAGCAGCACTGCATGATGTCTTCCTCTCGGGGTTTTAAGAGGAACATCAGAATATATGCTTGTATGCATCTAGGTTCCATCTGTTAATCCTAGCCCTGTGCAAAAGGATGAGGCTCAGGAAGGTAACCAGGCACTGGGACGGCCGACTGGGGCCGAGGGACCGCTCGCGAGCTAGGTAAAACAGGGTACAAGCCACTATATTCACTCGTGTATCACTGGTTATTGCCTTCTTAGTAAAACAAAAGGAGGGAGATGTTGGGAGCTGAGCCAAGATGGCGCCCGCTCCTCGCTCCCCCGCCCATCGTGTTTGCAAAGATGGCACCCATATCCGGCTTCCTGGTTCTTGTTGCTGTACCAACCTCTCCCTTATTTAGAATAAGCCCGCCATTGCTGTAAGATCTACCAATAGTAATCGGCCACATGTATAATTATGATTGGTTTGTGAAATCTATATAGCTTGCATCACACCCGATAAATGCTTGCACGATAGGAGCCGCGGGTAGCGGACGCATGTAGAGGCTTGCATCACACCCGATAAATGCTTGCACGGTAGGAGCCGCGGGTAGCGGACACATGTAGAGGCTTGCATCACACCCGATAAATGCTTGCACGGTAGGAGCCGCGGATAGCGGACGCATGTAGAGGCTTGCATCCCACTCGATAAAGGCTTGCTGAACCCGTTGCTGAGTGTCTGAGTGTCTTCTTCCGCGGGACGGGAGTGGCGCCGGACAATTATGAACTCTTGGATTTATTCCTAAAATTATTATTATTATGGTTTCTGTTAATTTAAAGATGGAGTTTAGCAGCAAGTATTTCCATTAAACCAAACTAAGAAAACCAAGTGGCACATCTGAACCCAAGGGATATTTTAATTATACACCCTAATGGAGACTCCCTCAAGCTCAGTTTGTTTTTCAGGGCCAGAAAAGCTGTGCCATGATCTGGAATTCCAAAGACAACTAGGGTCCTCACAATGTTGAGAAATCCCAAACTGAGCCCCAGCAGGACCTAGGCCAATGTCACCCATGGGCCCAAAGCTGTGACACTGATTGGTAAAAAACGACATTTTTAAAGCTGTCTGAAGGAAAAGATCTCATAATATTGGATATGAAGGATCAAGGATCATGGAAAACAAGTAAAATTTAATAGCAAACTGTTCTTCAATTTTATCAATTGTTTCTCTTCTCACCCTGGAAAAGAAAATTCCAGATTGTTTATAGCTCTGATATTTGCTAGAGAAAATAGGACATAACAAGGATTGACCTGTGGCATCAGTGAGCAGATAGACAGTTTTAACCAGAGACAGTGACAGAGAACAGAAAGCCTTTATTTATTAAATATACTTTTAACAAATATTGGAGTGCTTGTTATGGTCTAGATAATGTGTTAGGGGTTGGATTTAAAATAGGGAGGGAATAAACCCTAGAAGAAAAGAGCCAGTTCGTGGCTCTTCTGGAGTGTATAGCCCGGTCCTTTAGCCTTTAGTTTCATTCTGTTCTTATATTCCTATTTCAGATATGATCACTTGCTTGAATGCTCTTGACACTTTTCTTAGAATTTCCACATCCAATTAATTATCCAGCAGTATGGTTTTGGAAACAAATACATCTCAGCCACTGTCCTTGTTCTGGGACTGCAGCATGAGAACTTCTCCTTGTGAGCTGCAGCCCCATAGTGGTATTTTAAGCACATTCTATATATAAGCGCAGTGCTATATATTTTGGTGGAAATTTTCCTTCTCAAGAACCCTCCCCCACAGAATCTGCAGACGATTACGCATTCATGGCTTTCCTCGAGCACACTCCCCTACGTAGCCTTCACACAGTATTTCAGCGTGAGGTTAATTGCAACTAAAGAAAAGTTTATGATTGGTGCAGACAGGTATTTTTCTTCATTGTCTAATACCATAAATCCATTAACTTCCTATCCATCTTGTCACCCTCTCCTTGAAGACTTGGTTATATGACCTGCAATATGAGCTCGGTATCATGACTCTAATTAGGATAGGCAGAGGGCTTTCCGTCGCAGTGAATTCTGTCACCGGCCGACCGGGGTTTTGTACCCCCCCTTCACACTGTGAAATCTGAATTTTTAACTATCTTATTACTGGAAAATAGTCTCACCTGGAGTGAAGAATCATAGCAAATGTAGAGTTGTCAGAAGTTGTTGTTGTTGGAGGGGGCCTTGAAAGTGAACATTTTTACCAAGTAGCCAACTACCAGAACATTAAATTGATATTTAGAATGTGCTTAACATACCACTCGAGAGCTATAGCTTACAATGAGCAGTTCCTAAGCACTTTTCCAAAAACCAAGGACAATGATGAAAGCATGTGTATTTCTCAAAAAAGCCTTGCAAATAATTGAGTGAATTTACATGCCGTAAGAACGGCGCCACATGCATTCAGGCCTGGCTTCTCTTCTAGCTTTCACAGTTGCCCTGGTTTGCGCCGGAGGATGACCTTCAGAGCGGTATTCTCCTTCATTCTTCACTACCTGTTCACATCACTTCCTTTGACTTAGCATTCTGGAATTGCTCTGCATCTTTTGCGTGTTTCCACGGTTGTCTCCAGGCCCATAGATAACCTGGGATATAGGAGAGGTGGCAGGCTCTTGTCTGTGGAAGCAGAGGGCACATGTTTCTTTCCTTTCTTTTATGAAACAAAATTCAGAGACTCTCTGGTGTGTCGCTGTGTCACCACTAAATGTGGGCAGAACCTGTGTGTGCATAAACAAGCATCCCGTATGCCCATGATACATGTGTTCCTCCTTGAAATTTCAGTTGTTGACATGCTGGAAGAATTGGGTACGTAAATTATTCCTGCCCCTAGGCATTGTAACTCGAGCGGGCAGCTCTCACTCGGCTGGCCACCGTAGGTCTCCCTGTCCTTGGCAGCATTACGGGGTAATATTTTTTAACCTGGATGAACGGCTCTTGAAATTTTCTCCAATGTATTAAGCATGAACAAGCCTTTCCTCAGCATCAGACTTGCATGTCTTCCTTGCACATTTATTTCTCTACAACAAACATATTTATTGGGGTCATTATGAGAAAAATCTCCTTCTCCATAAATGTTTGTCTTCCCCTTTGTCTCTTTTATGGGATCGTGAAGAAATGATGGAGAGGCTTGTTGTGTGCTTCTGTGTACCTGCGCTTGCCCTCCTTCCCTGGGAATTCCCTTTCAGTGAGCTGTTACCAGAGAGTCTTCTTCAAAAAGTCAGGCCCTACATTTGTCAGTTTACTTTGCAGTAACTGAAGATCTACAAGTAAATAAAAATTGGAATATTTTCTGCACCACTATTTGGAAAAGGTCTCTACATTCACCACCTAGCAGTGTCACTGAAGCCCACCTAGTGCTAGCAGCTAGTGTGCTAATTGATCGTCTTCTAGTCAGATAGCTACTGAAAGTGGTGGACGTTGTGAGATTTAGATAATGAAATGCTCAGAGCATAGATTTTCCAGAAGTGTGAGGACTGCAGATTGTGATGGTTACTCTCCACTGTCTGCTCGGCTGGCTTGAGAGAGCTCTAGAAGATCAAGTAGGCTTGCTTCCTGGCCTCAAGCGATGAATGAGGGGAGCAGGACTGCGGACCTGGGTCTGGTCCTGGCTCCCTTGCCGGGGTTCTCATCCTACTCTTTGCTTCCCAGATGACAGGCAGTGAGCTGCTCTCCTCAGGGGCATCCTTCCACCTTGAGGTTTCTGCTGCTGTGCCTTCAGAGTGTGGGCTGAGCCCTTGGAAACTGTAAGCCAAAATCAATCTTTTCTCATTTAAGCGGTGAGTGTGTGTGTGTGTGTGTGTGTGTGTGTGTGTGTGTGTGTGTGTGTCTTGGTATTTTGTGCCAGGCATAGAAAACTGACTAATATACAGATACAGCCAATAGAAATGCAATACCATTTTCTGACAACTATCAAGAACATGCATCTATGTGACACAAGACAGTTTTGCTCAGATGGCCTAGATTCATAATTAAAACAGAATTCAGGGTACATTTGGATCCAGTTCAAGGATTCAAGAGCTGCTACTTGAGATTCTCTGGGATCTGGGGTGACAACGAGACATTGGAGGTTAGGTGTTCTCCAGCATCCTTAGAGAGAACAGAAAAGTGCAATAAGACAATTGCTCCAGCATCTGCAGCTCCCTCTGCCTCAAAACTCCATGACCGCAGAGGGGCAGCAGGGAGGACTTGCTGCTGCACCCCTCCTCAATTGCACAGCTCCCACTGCTCAGCTGGGATGCAAGGAGGGAGGGGGTGGAGAATAGAGGCGTACCACCATGGCTGTGGCTGCCAGAGTGACCTTGGGGAAGTTTCCCCTTCAGTCCTTGTGCCTGCAGCCACCTTCGTCAGCTTCATTTCAGGAACGAACTGAGTGTATTTTGGGGAGCCATTCCTCAAAAAGCCAATGACCTGGCTACTAAGCCTTCTACTGGCAGGCAGACTCGGTGACCACCAGAGTGACCAAGTGACCCACCTCTGCCTTCAAAATGAGAGAAAGGGAAAGCAGGGACAGAGACCTGTCCTGGCCCCACTAACTGCTGCTGTTTCCTAGGAAAGCTTTTTCTAGGGAAATTTAGAAAGCTCTTTCTTCCTTCACCATTGTATCACTGTTCTGCTGTGGTTGAAAACGTGAGGCTGGAATTGAAGCCTAAAGTTTCCCTATTGTCATGGTTTGGGGTTTTTGTAAGGTGAACAATATAGTATAGGCATGTTTTATAATAATATTTTATAATGAGTCACCCAAGAATCATACAAGGAGTGCCGGAAATCTGTCCACACACCTAAACACTAAAGATTCCAGCTGAGGGCCTGGATCCTAATATCCTGCCGTGAGTCCATCTGAAAACTTAGAGCTTGTGACAGTGCCTCCCACAAGTCCTTGGTGCCACAACAAAGTCTCATGCAAGTCCACTTCACAGATCTGCACTGGAAAGGCGCAAAGGTCAGTGGTGGAAGCTAGGAAGTCTATGCCAGAGGGATGAATGATCTGTGCTAGCAGGCTGGGGGGGGTCTGAACTGGAGTCAGGAAGCAATGCTCATGGTGAGCACCAGAGCTCCCCCAAAGGTAGAACAGCCATCCTCAGCAGCAGTGAGGTCCCGAGCTCCTCCAGAGATGAGGAAAGCTGAGTTCCCATCACAAAAGCCAGTAGGACAAGGCTCTCCATGAGGCTGAGCAGTGCACTGTCTTCCCCTCAGAGCCAGGAAGCGATGCCCATGCTGAGGACCAGAGCTCCACCAAAGTTCATCAGGAAAGCCAGCACGGCAAGGTCCCCCAGCAGAACAGCCCAAGAGAACCAGCAGCATCCAACAGCTCCTACAGCTTCTCCAAAGAGCATCCCTAACATCTTCTCCTTCCCTGCCTTCGTGCTGCTGGCACAACCCTCAGGTGAGCCTCCCGCACCCAGCACCATGCTAGTTCAATTCAGCTAGATGTAGCAAGTTGACCACCTGCTAGAAATCCACTCCAATAATATATTTGAAAACACCTTGAGCCAGACCATATACCCTGTGTTCAAGGATTTCAGGAACACCAGTCGCTGCCAAAGTGATCAGGCTATCAGCCTACAGCAGGAAGGAGGAGGTAAGTTCCATTCATTTCCTCCCTTTTCCCCCAATTGTTCCATCGCCAAGTGTTGTAAGAAAGTCCCCTTCTCACCCCGGATGGTTCCAACACATGAAGTCTGCGTGGGTGTGGCGCCGAACTGTGCTATGGCCAGCAGTCTCTTTCTTCTCACTCGGAATAGCAGCACCCCACCTCAGCAGCTGTTCACAGTGCGTTTCGAAGTTAGGTAGAATGAGCTTTCTCCAGTAGCTCCTAATCAAGACTATTTGAGGTGCACTGGGTCCTTTGAATTACCATACAGCTTTAAGAAGCGACTTAGCAGGTTGACTGAAAAAACACATGCAACAGTTTTGAACAACACTGTACCTAGTCTGTAGGTGAATTTGCAAAGAAATGATGTCACATCGATATCCACTCTTTTAAATGATAGAAATGTTATGCAGCTCTATTAGGTGTTTTCTTCTAGTAGCTGTATTTTGTAGCCTTATGCAGAGAAGTACTACACATCTGTTAAACGTTTATTTCTAAATACTTTATATTTTCTGATGCTATTATGAATGAAAACTAGTTGATTTTTAGTGTGCAAAACTTTGACTGTTATATATTACTCTTGAAGAGTAAAGCTGAATTTATTATGAATTTAATAAACTTGGATCCAGGGCAGATCATTAGGACTTTCACACAAAGGTTGATATTTTACACAAATAGATACTGCTTTGCTTTCTCCTGAACTCTGTGTTATTTTTTTCTTGCTTTATTTTTTTAAATTATCGTGATATAATATTTCTGGCCAAAAGGATTTCATAGATGCCTTTTATCAGACTGAGATAACCCCCTTCTAAGATTCACACAGGCTTTGCTTTTTAAAAATCATGCATACAGGTTCAGGGATGTAACTCAGGGCATAGCACCTGCCTGCAAGAGCAAGGTCCTGAGTTTGATTCCTGGGCAAAAAAAAAAAAAAAAAAAACATGAATTAATGTTTTTCAGATACTTTCTCTTCATCTATTGAGATGACCAAATACATCATAAATTATCTGTTAAGGTAGTCAAATCATATCTATTTTCAAATATTAAGCCAAGTTTGCATTAGTATAAAAATTCCAACTGGTTGTGTTGCCTATTCTTTTTATGGGATTCAATTTGCTATATAATACCTGAAGGATTCTTATGCATATGATATAAAGCATGCAGGCCTGGTGTTCTGTTGTTAGAACTTTGCCAAATTCGAGGTTAGGTGCTGCTGGAGTGATAGGATGCCTTGGGAAGTGTTCCCGTCTTTGTCTTCTTCAAGGCGTTTGTGTAAGAATATGTTCTTTTCTTCTTATATGTTTGATAGAATTCATAGTTTTCCTTGGGTATGGACCTTTATCACTTAAGTTTCCTTGATAAATATTGGTCTATTTGTGTTCTTGTGGGCTTTTTTTCTCAGAAGTTTGTTATATTTATGTTGTAGAACTTATTGGTACTAAATTATGTATAACATTTCTCTATCATTATTTTAATAGCTGTGGGACCTGTGGGTGTATCATTTCTTGTGTTCCTGATGTTGGAATTCTTGTTTTCCTTTTGCTTCTTGATCAGTCTTGTTAAATGTCTATTAATAAATTATTTAATGAATCAAATTTTACCTTTCCTTTTTGTTTTTAAATTTTTGTTTATAAGTCTGGGGAAGCTGACCCACCTTGCTTCTTTTTGTAATACTTTAGTCCTGTTTCTTATTAAGTAGGGTATTTATAACTTAGCCTGGTGTTTCTTTGTAGCTATGGTGGAGAGGTGTTCTCTTGCAAAGCAGGACTTGTGATAACTTCAAAAACATATAAAAATACAAATCATTAATAAATTTATTTTAATAGTGGTCTAAATAAAAACAAAACCCCAAAGATTTGGGGAAGGAAGGCAGGAAAGTGTTAGATTATTACACTTTTGGAAAGAGATTGCTAAGAATGTATATATTCTTCTGATGGGAGGACAGAGGATCAAACTGACTAAAACCTGGCTGACATGACAGGCTTCTCCGAATTTTTTCCACTTTTGTATGGGAGAAGTGAGGAATAATTCAACATAAGTGAATATCATTTGTTTTCCAAAGTGTAGCTGACATTCCTTCCACATAAAAAAGGAAAACAAAAATCACTCAAAACCAAGCAACTTCTTTTGGGGTATACCAGAAAGCCAGAAAACACCCGACCACAGCCATGGCCCAACACTATGCTTTCAGTGACTTTTCTTTGGGTTTCTATTTCTTAATAATATATTTTCAGGGTTCAATTACCAGAATAATTACCGTTTTGTCCTTTTATTTTTTTCTTTTTTATTACCCTGGGACAAGAGAAAGAGACACTGGTGGCAGACATGTTGTTTAGGGAAGGCTTTCCACGTGCTCCATGAGAATCAGCTGGGCAGCAGCATGCTGTGGGGACAGCCCCTTCAGACTGGAATCGTCATGGCAATGGAAATATTTTCCACCCATGGAAAGAGGCAAGCGTGAGGTTGCCCACTGAGTGAGAGGTACGCTGTCGCCCCCAGGACCTGCTTGTGGGTCCACGGCTGCTTGTTTAAGGCGCCAGCACTGAAGGGAGCAGGGAGCAGAACCTGCAGGTCCAGAGCTGCTGCCTCTACTCACACTTTTCAGACACAGTAGCATTCGTGCCTAAAGAGGACAATTTGGGCAGGCAGATTAGGTGCACTCTGCTTCTGGGTGGCAGGGAGGGGCAGTGCCTTCCTGTAATCCTTCTTACCTAACTGACAACCAATGTTCAGAAATTCTGGAGCCAGGCATTTACCCGCCAGCACCTAGATTCTCAGGGAAACATCCACGATTGTCAAGCCTTTGTCCTTCACTTGTAATGAGAGATCTTAGAGGTGTTTGTAAAGGAAAAGGAGAAAAGAACAAAACACACTGCTTACCTCATGTCAATACTGTACACGTCATAAAAATATTCCCTAGAAGTTGATCTTACTACTTTGCCTAAGACAGGTTGTGAATGTTCTGGTTAAGTTAGCTATAGAATTTGACAGCAGGAAATCAAACAACTGGGAAGAACACTGACACCTATATTTTGTGTGCATAACCTTATACAGTGCTTGAGATAAAAACATAAGTGTTTATTGTCCATGAAAAACCTCTTCTGAAACCTTTGTTGAGGCTATCGCCCCACCTGCCAGGCCCCACTGCTATCCCTGCTACCTGCACCTATGCCCTTGTCTTCCTTTAGTATTTGGCCAGGACTCTGCTACTAATGTGTTGGACCAACTCAAACTATGTTTATATGCAGTGTACAGTTTGGGTTTCCATTTTTCCACTCAAAGCTCCAGAAAGTAAAGAAACTAAGGATAAATGAATTCTAAAGTAGCAGAACTGAAAAACTATGTCACAAAGTCTAGCTCCACTTGCCAGAATGTTTAAATATTTTGAGCAATCCTACATGGAGATAGGAGAGGTGAAGTTGAGGGAGGGTGCATATTTCAAATTTATTGCAATGCCTACTTCTAGCTTCTACATATCTGTACGTATAACAGTTTAGAATCCTGAGAGCATGAAGTACGTTCAATATTTCAAACACAGGTTCTGCCATAGCTCCATCTTTTTGCTTGTTTTAGTTTCTGTTGCCCCCCTCCTAACAGTTTAGCCTACTTCTATTTCTTTTCACTTTACTCATCAAATTATACTTAATATTTAATATCAAGCTATAGTTATTACTTATAATGAAGAGTTTTCCTTCAATCACCAAGACTGGATTAGGGATATTGACAATTGACTCAGACTGGACTAACTATGGCAGCAATATTCATAATGTTAAATGAGGAATTGAGGCCCAGTGAGGAACCCCAGCCTGGGAGAGGGGATTGACAGCAGAAGGTCGGGTCAACACCACCCATACAGCATACATGGATCTCCTCATAGTGAAGGCAGCTAAGTTAGGTAGAAATAGTGCAGGCATTTAGGTAGGGTTAGGTCCTCAAAGGAGTTGGTGCAGAAATTGAGAACGCTGCACAACTATGGCTGGAGGTGCATTTGTTGAAGGTCAGACCTCAAGATAAGGATAGAATGACCAGGCTCACATCCCTCCTGGGGATCAGCAATAACTTGAGGCTCATGAGTGATATCTCCTGGTCTAATAAAGTCCAGCTAGACATCAGTCCCTAGGTGGGGATCAGGACTCCCAGGCCCACCTTTCCTTAAATGATGTCTTTGCTCTTTCCGTGTACCCTTGTTACATGATCTGCTTCTCATGGAATCAATATTACCTAAGTAGCTAGACTTACAATCTATTAGTTGATCAGAGTTTTAACCCACATTGTACCCACATCATGATTTTTCTCTAAACAACATTTTCAGAGAAGTAGGCTTTAGCAGCTCACTTTCTGGACCCCCTCCTATCTCTCAAGGGCTATCTTTTCTTTTTTTCTACTCTTAATATTCATTATTCCTTAGAATTCATCCTTGGATTTGGGGGTTATGAACTGGGCGTACCTGACATCTAGCAGGTTGGGAGTTACACTGTTTGCCCTAGCACTTGGTTCTTGGTCACAATAGGTATTTCTCCCATGAGCAGCCAATGCCAAGCCAAGCCCCATATTTTGTGATCCATTTCTACTGACACATTAAGATTGTCCTGAGGGGGGCCTTGGAGATAGCTTAGCAACTTAAGTGTCTGCCTGGCAAGGACAATGTCCTGAGTTTGATCCCTGGTACCAAAAGAAGGAGGAGGAGGATGAAGAAAAGGAGGAAGAGAAAGAGGAGGAGTAGGAGAAGAGGAAGAGAAGAAGAAGGAAGAGAACAAGGAGGAGGAGGAAGAAGAAGAAGAGAAGGAGAAGAAAGAGAGAGAGAGAGAAAGAGAAAGAAACAAAGAAAGAAAGATGAAAGAAAGAGAAAGAAAAGAAAGAAAGGTGGAGAAAGGACTAAGCTTATAAGTGTAGGAATCAAGTAACTTGGACTTGAGGAAAAGGGTATAAGTAGCCTAGTGTCCATCTATAGACAAGGCACACATATGTCTTTATAAGACTAATCTCATGCCTAAGAGAACACGTGTGTGTTGTAAGTTAGAGTATGAGCCCTTTTGTGGGCAGTTTTACATCTGGTTTACTACATGTTCTTTTCGGCTAGCAATATAAGACAGCATCTAAAATATTTGAACAACTTTTGCATGCTAAACAGCTAAAGTTAACTTCTTTCCTATGCTTGTTTTCTTTGCCAATCTTAGAAATGAGGTAGTAGTATTTAGAATATTTTACTCCAGTTTTAGTGTGAAGATTTATTGTGAAAGTGTTTCCAAAGATATCTAAAAACACTAAAGCAAATCAACAGAAAGGCTGTATTGCTATAGGGACAGTGACAGGCTGGAGGTGGTGAAGGCTAGTGTGACAGTTGTCACCTCCAGTGAAGATTATCAAACACACATCCTTCCTAGGGTTGAATGTGGTGGGAGCTTTGGCACTGGGACACTCTAAAGAGTGTGGCTTGTCCTCACTGTTTTAGTGCATTCCATTAGATTGCAATGGATCCCTCAGGAGGAAGTAAGATCTACTTCTGAGACAGAGTGAAGCAGGAACTGAGCCAGGGACAAAGTCTCTAAACAAATGTGCTGAAAAGTGGCGGGGAGCCTAAGGAATTGGAACACAATGCCCCCTCTGAAAATAACTCATACCAAATGTCCATGAAATGCTCTAGAACCTCATGGTCAAGGAAGAAGACAGAAGCCGGGGATGATGGCGCATGCCTGTCATCCCAGCACTCGGGAGGCTGAGGCAGGAGGATTGTTGTGAGTTCGAGACCAGCCTGAGCTACAAAGTGAACTTAAGGCCAGCCTGAACAGCATAGTGAGACCCTGTCTCAAAAAGACAAAAAAAAAAAAAAAAAAAAAAAAAAAAAAAAAAAAAAAAAAAAAAAAAAAAAAAAAAAAAAAAAAAAAGAAAAAAGAAAAGAAAGAAGCTGTACTCTTATTGTCATGGGAACCCCATGGGGCCCACCCTGAGTACATCAGACACTATTGTAAAGGCCACAATCCAATGCAAATCCCCCCAAAAAAGGATTACTTTGTGTGTAAGAACTATTACAATAGGGCTTCTGGCAGGAACCACCTTTTTCTCATAAGCTCCAAGGTTGCAACCAATTGGAATTTATGTTCCAATTACTTTCCAGCAAGAGACCTGTTACCAGCATGCAAATCAGGGAAGGCTGGGGATGGTTTCTGAATAGCACAGCATACTGAATTGGAATGAAGCCATTTTCCCAGTCATCTAAAAATCAAGTCTGTTTTAAACCACCAACTTTTGGGGTGCCAGAGAGCGAGCATGTTCCACAGATAGAGGAGGACACCCCAACATTGGCGTGAAAATCTTGGCCAAGATGGCGAGGTCAGATTCACACAATCTGTTGAGACTTGTCTATAGACTGCCTTTTAAATATCACACTTGCCAAAGGACAAATGCTTTGTACACAGGTGACTGCAATAGGCGACCCAGGGCTCTGCGGGTTATCAAAACACATCTCTCTCACTGACTGCATCTTTACGTTGTTTTGCAATGGTCTGTCTCTGTGCTTACCTCCCAGATAGACCGTGAATTCCTTGAGGTACCGGCTTTGTACTAAGAGATCATACATTTATTCACTGGCGTATAGACCAATAGCTCTCCTCCCAAATCTGTTTTTCCTTTCTTAGACTGCACGGCTAGATCTGTTACCTAGAATCCCTTGTATACTCAGCCACGTGTGAATCTGCCTTAACTTTACTTTGGACCAAAGAGGCCAGGAAACCTAATCTCAGCCACCGTGTCATGCCTCAGTGACATCCCAAATCCCAAATGGCAAATTCTCACTGATTTGGATCAATAAAATCTCCCCATGCATCCAGGCCAGCCACAGACCCCGTATGGTTTATTCAGAGATGTTTTCCTCAGCAACATCCAAAAATGAATGGCAAAATATGAATGCTTCCATCACCAGGCTTTCTGAGTTGATTTTTCTGATGGGAAATGATGGTTTTTTACAAGGATTATAATGCAAATATATGGATTTTTAACCATAAAATTTTCTCAATAAAAATTTTCCTTTTTTCAGTGAAAGATTATACAGGGTATACCACCTCTACTTAAACATATTCTCTAGTTTTTTTTTTTCTCTTTCTTCTTTCTATGCTTTTATGGACATTATTATTTGTCCTTCTGGGAAAACATTGCCAGTTCATTTTCTTTCTCTTCAACCCTCAGTCCAATATTTATTTCTGATGGTAAGACTAATCTAGTCTAGGGAGAGCATATTTGTCATTCAAAATTACATTTGATCTTTCTATTTATTCTGAGAGTATTCTAGACCTTGAGTATATTGTAGTGGTCCTTGTGACAAATCAGTTTGCTGAAAAATTGGGTAAATAGTTCACAAACCAATAAAATACCTTTCAAGCATGACAGGAAATCTGATTTCAGGATTGAAATAAATGATGACATCAATGCAAAAGTCCATTTCTCTTCAGTAGAAGTAATTAACTTAATTAACAAACACATACTGAGTTGATATAGTGGGTTAAAAATAATGACAATAAATAAAGCTTTCATTTACTTTCAAATCAATGATATTAATTTAGTCTGTTCTAAACCTATTATTTCTGAACTCAATATTTTCAAAATTTAGCTGCAAAATTGTATAGTCATAAATAAATCATCTTCATTTTTAAGCAATAAATAAAGCTTCTGTACTTTGTTACAGTCCTGTCTCTTAATTCACAAATGAGTCATTTTCTGCCTTTTGATTAGTTTATATACAGGTTAAATTGCATAACAAAGGCCCATGATGTAATGAAATCTCTCTCTAGAGCCAGACTTTGCATTTTTTTAAACTCTTATTGCCCCCATTCTAATAATATTTGGTGCAATGAGATGCAAACACAAAAGCAGTTGGCTGGTCCCTTGAGGGTTTTGTCAGAGTAGCTCACCTGAGTGAGTGTATTGCAGCTTTTCAGCTGAGCTGAAAGCTCAGCCCTTATGGGGGGAAGGTGGCATGATCTGAAGCTCAGTGTCTGAGAACCCTAAAACACTTGGACTTTTGATTTACATAAATTACCTGTAGGCAAAAGATCAAAAGCATATTGATACTTCTGTTTCTGACGATTTCCCAGAAGGGAGGCACGCTCGAGATGCTCAGTGAGATTGCTGTCTAGGAGACCTGCAGGGGTGTGGGACAATGCCCCAGTGCTTGCTGTGCTCCAGATCTAATGGGAATGGCTATCTCTAGTGAGATGAATGGTACAGTGGTGAGCGATTAAAAAGCTTTGTGCTTCTCCTCCTATGTATTTTTGTGCAGTGGGTCATATGATCCAGTAGCCATATATGCAATCTATAGTACTTACTGTTAACCATAGTAGTATATAATGTGGACTATTTACAAAATGATTTAATAAAACATGGTGCAAAATAATTTTTATAGAGGCCAGCCAGATAGCTGAGCAGTCTGAAGCACTTACTTAGGAAGGCGCAGGGACCACAGTTCAATCCCAGGCACCACATGCCATGCCAGCCGCACCCCCAGGGTGGGCTGGGCAGGCCACAAAATAATAATAATGATAATAATAATAATAATAAGTTTTATAGACCAAGTTTTGTAATCTGTGTTTATTTGAAAGTTGTAGTCCTGGCATTAGTTATTACCTAAGTTAATGGAAATGCTATTTTTGATACTTATGAGAAAATCTCCCACTTCTAATGCAGATACTTAGCCACTGATGCGTTCTAGTGAGGAAGGTTGGTTCATGCAAGGAAATGGGAATCTGGGTCAAACACTTGGATTGAGAGAGCTGTGGAGTAATTTCCAGTGAAGGTAACAGAAATCTATGTTCAAGTATGACAAAAAATCAAATGCGCTTTGAGTCAACTTAATATCAGTGAAGTACTCCCTCAGGTAGAATGTGGAAGCCTGGCAAGAGGGCACACACCTGCAATCCTGGCCCCGAGCAAGGATAAAACAGAAGGATCATAGTTCCAAGTTCCACTTGGGTGACTTGGTGGTGAGATCCTCTCAAGACAAAAGTAAGAGGGGTGGGAGATGTAGTGAAGCATGAACGCTCTAGGCTCACTCTCTGTATTGCTCCAGGAGGATCAGTAGCTAGAATAGGGCAAGTCTATAAATATTTAAGCAGTGCTCTGTATGCCATTGTTGTAGATGCTGGGGATCTGGGGTGATGGCCAGGTCTCATGTAAGTGCTGTCTAGAGGGATAATGGTTATGACATTTTTCTGTGCTATAAGAATAAAAAACCCTTGTTGTTTAATTGATCCATATGGGAAAGAAAAGGAAGCATAGAAGAACAGCAAGCATTTAGCTTATTTCAAGAACTATGTATTGAGCACTTTAATGTTCCAGATACTGAAAAAACATTCCAGCTACTTTGACAGGAGCCAGAGACTGAAGACACCAAGCCCCCCTTCCAGGCACGCTTGAAATTGCGGAGAGCAAGGGAGCAGCACCGCGATGGCCCAGAGCGAAGGGCATGGGGACAGAGGCTCATGGCTCCATCTGGGCAAGGCCTGGGGAAAGCCTCAGGGGAGGAGTTGGAAGGAAGCTTCAGAGAATCGACTATGTGGTGTCGGCAGAGCCCGAGTTGACACTCTTCCTGTGAGAGAGGGGAAGACCTGAGCATGACCCTTCAGGAACAGTGAGGGGACCCGCAGCCACCTGGGTGCTTGGGCACGGGTAAGAAAGTGGGATCAAAAGTAGGATCCGTGACGAGCAATAAAGGGCTTGAAGCCAGAACGGCCCTGACTAGAAACGCGAGTGGGACTGAGCAGAATGACTCAAGTGGCCAAATGAAGAAAGAGCTTGGAGGCTGTCTACGGAGCCGGCCCATGAATGCGAAGTAGTCGCTTGGAAAGCCCTCAGCCACTGCTACAGGAAGGAGCCCAGCCTTGGAAGCGAAGGGCTCGGTGTGCATTTCTGCGCGGAGCGCAGGACAGCATCTCAGGGTCCTGGGGACTGCCTGGGAGCCTCTGTTCTTGAGCGAAGCGTGCATCCCCCAAACTGGACATGCAGGGCCTAAGGGGAGGGTCCTCACACTCTTCAGTCTTATCCAGATGTGTGGTGTGTCCGCCCAGTTACTAATAGAGATGGAATGGACCTAACATGTCCTACAAAGTCTCATGTGCTCAAAGTGGGGCCTATGGGAGGATCAGGAAGGTGCAAACTTTGTCAACGGACCAACCCACTGGTGAGCTCATGACTAAGTAGTGGGCAGGGCCAGTTAAAGGAGGGGGCAATGGCGGGCAGTGCTCTCGAAGCACGCATTCTCTCTGATGCTCTCCCAGCTTTCATGAGTTGAGCCTCGTCCTTCCACCACGAGCTTCGGCCTGACATTCTTCTTTGCTGCTGCCGCTCCATGGTCTGAACACTCCAACCCAAATAAACATTTCTGCCTCTATCTTGCGCTCATCAGTCACTTTATGCTAGCCCAGGAAGGCGGACTATCATAGCTAGCTAGCCAAGCAGAGCTTGAAAATTCATCTGAAACTCGTTATGCTAGATTTCACCTAATACTGAATTTTTGAAAAAAAAAAAGTTTTCTTATTCATAAAAGGTTTTCAGTAGTCAGTTATTCCTTTTAATATAAAACTATTGGTGAAAATTACCCTCTTGGAATTATCATTATGCTGCTTCTCAGGCACTTGCTGGTAAACCAAGTCGCTGTGTGGCCCAGGCGTCTTCCTCGACTTCTCACACCAGCGTCTGAATGTGAGACAGTTCATGGCCCTGGAAGACGTTTGGGTCCTGAGAACTCTAAATTTCGTTTTGGGTGCAGTTTCAACATCTTCACCTTAAATGTAACAAAAGTTTGAAACACCATGAAATAGGAATTTTGCGCAGCGCAGATCGGAGCTCTGGTCCAAGAGGAATTCTCCTATAACGCACATCTAGATTAGAAGCGACACACCGCAAGCGTCTAGCCGCTCAGAGCCTTGGTGCAGACAAAGCCCTTGCGAAGGTGACGCGTTGAGAGATGAAGCCCCTGGATGCTCGATTATTCACTTTAATTTGAATATCTCTGTGTTACATAATGACGTATTGTTCTTACTCAAGCTTCTCAAACTAAATCTAATCCTGTGAGTGCAAAGTTCCTGAGAGCTGCGTTGGCTAAACCCGCTGGCAGCTTTCCCAGAACTCCTTTCGCCTGCTGCAGTAGTGAGTGGGGGCCACGGCCATGTAGCTGAGGCTTTCCACCACAAGCCTGCTTCACGGAAGGCTCTGTCTGTGCCAGATGAGGCTTCTACCTGTCCGGAGCAGTTGTTCTTCCCGCAGTGTGAGCTCCGTACAGCAACGGTCTGGCTATGAAGCTTTACCGTTCGTTTATGTGCTTATATTTCTGCACAAATATTATGGTCAATATTATCTTGTTTCCTCCTCAAACATCCTCTGAGGCAGAATGAATGATTTTATTTGCAGCTGACTGATGAGGAAACATGCACAAAGATGAAATATGAGGAGCCATCAAAAATACAATGAATGTGGACATTTTTAAAGGTATTTATTACAGTAAAAGACACACCGCCACTAACGCCCATCAAAACACTCTAACACTTGTCCCTCAGCTCTTGCCATGCTCTGAAGCGGGCCGGGAAGCTCTCTTTCACAAGTGTCCCCAGTGACGCTCTTGAGGCTGCCTCGATGTCCTGGTTAACTTCAGAACATCACCAATCCTGGTTGGTGTGACTTTGGGTAGGAGCCTGCAGTCACACAGAGCCACATCTGTCATCTGGCAAGTGACGTGATAGGGACGCACTGCGGTACTTTTTCCAGAATGCCCTGCCATTGGACGGCACTTGGCAGCCATGTGCACTATATTTTAATCACATCTTGGAAAAGAACTAATAAAAAAGAACTTCTAGAAGGGCTTCAGAAAGTGGCAAAAACCAGAGAATGAGGATGTTCAAGGTAAAGGGGAGGGATGCAAGGGGCTGGTACCAAGATCACATATAAGG
>PVKA01020460.1:0-21867 GCA_004027165.1 Ctenomys sociabilis | reverse complement strand
AAAATTGAAATCATTCAAAAGTAAAAAGAAGGGCTGGGAGATGCCACCGGGCATGGTGGCACCTACCTGTAATCCCCGTGCTCAGATCGCTCGGCAGTCTAAACACCTGCTTGGCAGCACAAGGACCAGGTTCAATCCCTGATACTCTGTGCTGTGCCAGCCCTGAAATACCAGGTGTGCCCTGGAGCCAGGCGTGGTGGCACATACCTATAATCCCAGTGCTAGCGAGGCTGAGACAGGAAGAGCACTACAAGTCCAAGCTGTGTAGTGAGATGCTGTATCAAATAAATGAATAAATAAATGTGATTAAAATTATTTAAAAATAAGAAAACCACAGAAGAATACTTTACAGGCTGAACAGTCATGTAGCAGCAGACAGTAAGATTTTAGATAATGAACATACATCAAAACAGACTCTAAAAGGTCACCAACTTTTACATGCATTTTTAAAAGCTAATTTTTAGATTTTGCTCCAGGACACATGCAATATTAATACACATGCTCATTTTTCTGTGCACTGGGGTCTCCCCTTTTCAGCAGTCTCTCAGAGGGGTTCCTGGGCACATCTGTGGTGTCAGCAGGTGGAAGCCGTGGTCTCAACCTCGGGAACAATGGGTGCACAGAACCCAGATCTACAGGAGTGACCGCATGTGTCAGCGAGTGACCAGCATTAGGGAAGAGGCAAGACCTTATGAGCTCCTTCGCTATGCAAAGCTGTGAGCAAAAGGTGATCACTCCGATGGATTTTCTGTGTCCCTTTTTGCTTTCTTTTTTTTTTTTTTTTTTTTTTTTATATTTCTATGTATTTTCTCACATGTTCTCCTGTAGTGTCATTCATTGCCAGAAGTGTTATTCCTTGTTAAGAACCAGTTTTATTGAACTGGAAATCACCCTCTCTTACTATTTATTAATATAGTTTTCAGAGAATCTTCCCATTTTGCTGGGTATCTGCTCAGTGGGGTTTAAATGGGAGGCACTTGTTGGCCACTTAGCCCCTTGGGGCCAGTCCTGAGGCAGACTTACTCAGGCTTCCTTTGAACACAGAAATGAAAATCAATAAACAATTTGAACTTCTTCGAGGCGAATTTTTCTCCTCTAATGAATATACAAGCTTGGTTACAGCTTAATTCAGAGATTGAATTTAGTGAGTATTTTTGCCTTTGCCACAAGCATGACAAACAGAAGCTTCAAACATGGTACCCCCCAGGGAGACTTAATGTTCAAAAAAAATTCATCTTCTCCCATCCCAAGCCTACATAAAAATGAGACAACTCAACGATGGTAATAGTCGGCTGAACTGGAACCTTGAGAAATGGTCCAGGGGCAGCCCAGGGTTAGCGTTCATCCTGTCTATACAGAAGAGTTTGAGAGCAAGCAAATACACAGCCCAAAAAATAACAACAGAATAGAGGTTAATGAAATCAAACACTAAATAGGTTGTCAAGTGGCCTCTGTGCTTTACAGCAATGGAAAGCACCACCCCAGCATTGGGTCATTCTGGAAACCAAGGTGCTTGTGATTTTCTGGGTCTGTTCCCTCCTCTTCTCTCGATGGCACTTTCATCCCTGTCCTCTGCACAGAAGCGATGTGTTCATCTCTGCAGCTACACAGCTTCCAAGGAAAGAAGCGAAGCGTTTCCCCCACAGTAGCTGTAGGAAGCCCAGGTCCTTGCTCCTATGTAGGAGCATGTGCCATGTCCAGTCATGGCCAGGGGGACAGGAAGTGCTGATTGACTTGTGGCTGCAGAGATCCTGCTCGGGCATGGACAAGGGACTAAGCCCAGGGAGGACCCGCAGCGTCTGTCAATGTTGAGTTCTCAAAGCAAGTCTGATGCACCGTTTTTACAGAACAGCAATGACAGTGCCCTGTGCAATGAAATCACAGCTGCAGGCAGGAGAAATGATTTTTTTGCATTTTAGGGAAAGGTCTACAGGGTGTTCAGGGTCTCACTACTAGAACAGACTCATAGTGACCCACCTGTTTACAGCCTCCCAAGAGCTGGGACTACAGGAGGGTGCCACCACACCCAGGCTCAATTGCCATCTAATGCGTCCTGGGGGTGGGGCTGGCACAGCAGACCTGGGGATCGAAGCCCATTCCCTGTGCCTGCTTGCAGGTGCTTTAATCCACTGAGCTATTTGTCTGGCCCTGAGAAATGATTCATTAAATTAGTTAATGCTGATATTAGAGTCATACCTTAAAGTGTGGCAATAAACTGGTCCACACCCTTGATCTGTCCATCACCAGAAGAGTACAACACTGAGCCCACATTAATGCATGATGTACTCTTAACATACTGTGCAGTAGAATAAAGACACAACTGTCTCAACACTAAGCAAATATCACAAATGAAACTAAAGCGACCCCTGACAAACAAGACTTGTCACTAAAGACCTGCAGAAAAATAAGATTTCACACTTATTGTTGCAAAGGACTCCAGAGCCCTAGACTTCTCTTCCATTTGTTATAAAATTTCTGAGTTTTCTAAATGGTTTAGAAATGTACGCAACTAGGTATTGGAAAGGCAAATATATTACATATTTTCCCCTAGTTAGCTCCCCACCAGCTTGTCTCTGGTACAGGGGGTACAGGTAGGCGAGCCCATGAGGCTTTGTTCTCTTCACCTGTGCGAGTCGAGAGAAAGCACTGCTGTGCTGCTCTCTGCCAGTGCCAGTTGCAAGGGCCCACCCCTGGGGTGACTCAGGTGGACAGTGAGGGGTGGGGGTCTTCAGCATTGCAGGAAGAGCCCACCACATCCCTGCTACAGCCCAGAGACGCTAGCAGGTCTTTATGAGGGCCCAGATTCTTCTTTTCATTCACATCTGTTAGTGCTATCAATGATACTTTAAGTTCCACAAATCCCTCTGTTTAAATACTACAGCCTGATTTCAGCCCTGGGACAATGGCCAGCCTGATTCCAAACTATGTTTTAGCAAATGGAATAGGAGAGAAATAAGAGGTGGCCTGCTTTAGGCGTAGAAAGTATGGTGACTGTGTCCTCGCTCCCCCTTCCTTGCTCTTGTCCTGAAGGAAGCGGGGTGTCCCAAGATCACTTCAGTAGCCTTTCAGTGGCAGGAGGTCTTTGCATTAAGGAAAAAGTCCTCTTGCCTATAACCAGCAAAAGAATGAGGAGTCCAGCCTGATACCATGTAGCGTACCATTTCTTGAGAGAAATCTTGCAGCCCCCATCAGTATTTCATCTGAGGGTGACCTCAGCCTATATCATAATCTTAATCTTTCTCTTCTGAGATACTGCAATAGGAACCATCCCGCTAAGCTGTGCCCATTTTTAGGGCCCTCAGAAAATATGAGATAGGAAATAATTGTTGTTTTCAGCTAAAAAGTTTGGGGGTAATTTGTTATTCAGCAATAGATAATAAATTCAGGGTATGATCTCTTCACATATATAGCCCAATAAATGGCTCGATTGATTGTTCATTCAGTGGAGTATGCAGTTACCGCTGGCTCCTCCACACCCAGGCTAATCTCACACTTAACCTCAGCTCATTTCTTATCTCCTGTTGCCCAGACTAATCCTATCTGAGTTCCTCTCTCCTTCACATATCTGAGTTTCTAGTCAGCAGCATACAAGCTATCACATTACTTTGCTTATGGTTGGCTATCTTCCCAAAGAACACAGGGCTTCATATTTTAAATATTTCTGAATAGATTTTTTGATTCAATAAGTCTTAATTAATTGAAGGAGCAAATCAGTTCCTTGTAGTTGCTTGACACCTAGGGAACTTAAGTAAGTAAGTAAGTAAGTGGGACTTTTTTTGACCAGTGCCACACTATAGCTTTAGGCAGACAGCAATCTTCACTCTTGTCCACTGTCCAAAGTCATCCCTGCCTAAAACAGGACTCAGTGAACTCTTTCCATAGAAGGACGGTGTATTAGTTAGCTTTTCTGTTGCTCAGACCTGACACGTGACATCCACCCTTTAAGAGAGGTTTCATGGGGTTCACACTTTAGGGTTCAGTCCATGATTAGCAGGCCTCAAGGCAGACGACTGGTGTGGCAGGGGTCTTCAGTGCATGGAGAGGCAGAGCACGGGAATAGTGCTGGAGGGGAGGGGCTGGGACCAGATCAGCACCTAATGTCACACCTCAGTGACCCACACACCCAGAACAACTGCCACCCTCCAAATGAGTTAGTGACCCCCAACTCAATCTGATATATTAAATCTTAGAGAGAGAGAGAGAGAGAGAGAGAGAGAGAGAGAGAGAGAGAGAGAGAATATTGTGGCTTTATTGGCTGTATGTGACTACTCAACTTTGCTGATATAGAGCAATAGCTGTGAGCCAGACAGTAGCAATGACTGCTCTGGTAACATTTCATTTACTAAAACAGCTAGCAAGCCAATTTGGGCTCCTGTGCTGTAGTCTGTCTATTGGTGGTCTAGTGTAGCATTTCCCAGCAGTTCCACATCAAGAAAAGAACTACACAGCTTGATTTAAAATAAAGACACCTACCTCACAATCAGGCCTGAAAAAACACATCTGACAAACCTTTTATCCTGATAAATTTGGAAAACTGGGGGAGAGAATCTAACTCTCTATTTTGCTTCTTTCAGAGGAGTCAAGAATCACATTTCTTGGTGACAAGGACTGCTGTGAGGTTGCAAGGTCCTGAGCCTCAGCTAAAGACTGGGCGGGTCCTCAGGATACGCGGCTGCAGGGAAGACAGCAAGGAGTTAAGCAATCACTTCCCCATTTGTTGAGGGAACATAAATGTCACAAGAAAAACCTGTGGACTTGCCAGCCAGCTCTGCCACTCTGAGGAGGCCGTTGCCCTGGTTACTCCTCCACATGAAGGACAACTTTCTTAAGAAGATCGTTTCTTTGCAAGACTAAGATGTTTTTCTGTATTCAGCAGTGGGAACTGAACCCAGGACCTTCACACTGAGCTACCTCCCAGGCTCTTTTTTTCATTCTTTTTTTTTTTTATTTTAAGTTTTTCTTAAATATATTTGGTATGGGGTCTCCCTACACAGTTCAGACTCCTGGTGATCCTCCTGTTTTCAGTCTCCCCAGCGCTGGGATTACAGGTGTGAGCCACCAAACCCATACTCGGTGGCCAGCTCAGCACACCTGGGGACAGGGCTAGCACAGGATGTGGTGTGGAGGATCGAACCTAGGTCCCTGCGCTTGCCTAGGCAGGTGCTTAAATTGGCTGAGCAATCTTGCTGGCCCTTCATTCTATTTTGAGTTGGTCTCTTCCGACGTCACTAAAACTGCCCAGGCTAGACACTAAATTAATGATCCTTCTGCCCTTGCTTCCCATCCTGTTGGAATTACAGGTATGGACCACCGCATCCTAGTTGAGATTAAGATTTTGGAGATGAGCCGGCAAGATAGCTCAGCAGACTACAGTGCCTGCTTAGGCAAGTGCAGGGACCATGGCTTGATCCCTGGCACCACATGCCACACCATCTTTGTCCCCAGGGTGGGCTGAGCCACACACACACACACACATACAATTTTAGAGAAATAAAAGTCGGATATATTTCATTCAAGTCATGAAGCAGACACACTTAAATCCAACAGAAGTCTGACCAGAGCAGTGGCTGGTGTTTGCCGCACTGTGCTGCTCACAGGAGTGTGTCCACTGTGTGCTCTGACTGCTTACAGCAAAACTGTCATTGCAATGTTTTCATGAATTTCTTAAACGTGTTCTGGGATTGCTTCTCTTTGTCACTTTGCATTTATATTTTTTGTTTTGTAGTTTCAAGAAACATCATCAAAAGGAAAACCTAGACTGATCAAGCTGACCCCGATTCTCACACAAACCTGAGAGTGTGAGTACCATCGACGGAGCTATGGACAGCCTGCGATCTGCTTTCCTAACCTCAGTGATATCAGGGCTTAAACTGGAGATGTTCATGCTGAAGCTGAGCCTGCCCTGCACATTGCAGGCAGGTCACAGCATCCCCAGCTTCTACGTGGTGGATACCAGGACACCTTCAAACCACGACAATCAGAAATCCCTGCAGACACTGCCACATGCCTGGGGTATGGCGGGGAGACAAAATGGCTCACTGGAAGAGCATTAACTCCTCCACACAAACTGGGGGACAGACGAGTTTTTTAGCTGTCTCCTATGAAGTCCCTGCCTCAAGCATTTTGAAAGAGATAAGCAAAAGAGAGAGCCACACAGGCTGTAGTCGTGCAGGTAACTGACTTAGGTCTTCTCTTCGCTTTACCTGTCAGAGCACCATGAGAGAAACCCTGATCACCTGGGAGAACTGCGCAGGATCGATGCTGTGGAGCACCTGGACCACTGAGCTGTGAACACTTGGGACTGCTGTGCTGTGGGATCCCAGAGCAATGGCTTCCAGGTGTTAGCAGAACCGTTTGCACACACTGACCCAGGGTCACTTCCCTTTGATAAGTCTGCCTGGAGAATTCTAGGGATAAGTGAGAAAGAGGTACATGCTGGTGTTTGAAGACATCATTCTGTGAGTCTAGCTGAGAAGAACATTTATACTGTTTATGAATGGGGCTTGCTCTGGAGGAAGCAGGAGAAGCCCACAAGTATAATAAATCAACTGGTTCAGAAGTGCCTCTTAATTTGAATTTACAACTATAGGATTGTAGACTATAACCTAAGCCACTGCTCTGGGCTGCACTTTGACCCTCCTCCTTCAATTCATATGTGGTGATCTGTTCTGTGTTGACTAGGTGTGAAGGTGAGTGAGAGCACCCAGCCGAACAGTCAGCATGGTACTGGATGAGGAAGACCCACCTGAGGATTGTTCTCAGGATGGGTATAGGAGGAGAGCAGAGGAACAGAGGGCGAGGGCCTTCACTGCCAACCTGCATAGGGAAGCTTTGTGCAGCTGATTTTCCTGGCATGAACAGGGCTGCCCCAGCTGGAAGGGCTTAGGTTCTTACTGTCTCCAGGAAAGGCTGCTGTGCACTTCTGCAGAGTTCTGGTCTTCATTTTCAGCTTGAGCATTTTTTTTTTCAGGCTCTAGTATAGACCCCCTCAGCCTTGAGGCTTTTGGTGCAGACCCAAGCTTGCAGGGACATGGCTATGGGCTCCAAGGCCCAGAGTGGACCCTTCGGATCTCCAGTTCTCAGATCCTTGTGCTCATCTGCCTTTGCCTTCCTGGACAAGCACTGTGGGACAGTCTTGTACACTGATATGTCCTGCAGCAAATCTGGTCTCCTGCAGGTAACTGATTTCAGTAAGCATTGGTTAAAACAAAGCCCTGACTCTAGGCCTGCAGGATGTGTTTGGAGATGGTCTCATCAGGGCAGCTGTTAATCCGGCACAATTGGTGTCCTTACCCAGAGAGGAGACTTGGATGCACATGCCACACCTGGAAGATCATGGGAGCACACGTGGACAAGGAGAGAGGAGCCCAGCCCTGCTGGTGCTTTGGACTTGGATTTGCAGCTTCCCAAAGTGCAAGAAGTCTTACTTTGTGCTATTGGAGTCAGCCGGCTCTGGTATTTTGTCATAGCAATCCCAGAGGACTAGCATAGACACCAGGCACACTGAGCACGTAATAGGGTCACAGTAAGTGTTCATAGTCGCAGGACTGCTGTTAGTTCAGACATGTTTTCAGTGAATTCCTCCAAAATTTGTGGAATAGCTGCTCCGTTTCAGATTCCATGCTATATTGTGAGGATACAATGGGATGGAAACAGTGTTGTATACTACAGGAGGGGATGCCAGGCCAGAACATAAAACAAGAAATAGCTCACTTAAAAAACAAAGTGAAATACCATTAGTGAAGCCCAGGTTCAACCCTTTGTCTGCAAGCTCAAAGACTAAAAGAGGACTTTTGGTTTTTGTTATAATTTCCTTGATAGCAAAACCCGACCTAAACTGAACTCACTAGATAGCAAGACAGGCTGTTCGTGCTACCCCACAGAGCAGCGAGGTGTTTGTTCTGGATCAGCTGTTGTTGTGCAGCTCCTTATGCATCGCTGGGCTGTAGGACACCTGGGACTGCACTTGGCATCGCCTCACCTCCCCGTCACTGTCCCTTCTCTCCCTGAGTGCATCCTGCACAATACAGTGGCAAAACTTCATTCCGGTCTGTCCCTGTTTCATAAGAGCCTTTCTAAAAGACTGAGTCAAAGGTAACAAGGTAACTGCTGCCAGATTTCTAAACATTCTCCTACCAGATTGGCTTTGAGAGTGAGGTGCTCAACATGCCTGAGAGCCATAAGGAGCCAGATGTGAGTGGTTAGCGGGATTAATTTCTGGCAAGCACCAGATTACAGTGAACTCAAGTCAGGCTAAGATGAGCTAGACTTAACAGTGAAGGTGCTGGAACATCACCTGGCTCAAGCCCTCAGTGAAAGAGCAGTGAGGACACTTGGGAGGGCAAGATTTTGATGGAGCCAGAAGCTTGCAAAAAATACTTACACACATACTAAGCTCAAGGGAGTTACTGCTAACATAAGGCATACTCTAAGAGCCTCAAAGCTTTACATAGGAAAATGTGTGTAGAAAATTGAAGAGACCAATCTCATGAAGCTAATGGCAATTGTGCTGCAAAGCAGATCTGAGATTTGAATTCTGAGGCTGAAGAACTGTAGAAGACTATCTGCAAGCAAACTGCAAGTTGTGCTTCTGTTAGGGACAAAGTGCACCTGAGACCTCTGTGGGGAACATGTAGACAAGCCTGGGGAGCTCCACAGACCAGCCTAGCCAGGTATCCTGATCAGCAGAAGCAACCTCTTCCTATCTGCTCAAAGAAAGCAGCTTTCTTGGCCACCTTTCAAAGGCCTCATTTCCTTTGAAGATGATGCTTGTTCCACTCAAGACTGACCCCTGCCACCATGCTGTACTAGGTAGATCAGCAGTTTTCTCTGAGCACCACCAAGCAAGGAAGTCCAGCCTTGCTCAGACATTTTTCTGAGATGCAGTCTTCATAACAAAGGAACTTTAAGAATTGAAGGCACAGTTATGAGAAGTGGAGGCACTTATGTTGGGCACTTCAGACTAGAAAGAGGGAAGAAGGCAGGTGACAGTGGGACAGAATTCATGTCCATGGGGACATTCAATCATATGTCAGGGCTCGAAGTCTTCAGAAGGCACTGTCAGCAGAGATCATGGTTCCTCATGATAGCCCCTGAGTGCTCAAGTCACGATTGGCCTGTGCTGAGTGAGCTGCAAATACCAGGACTTCCTTGGTTTAAGTGGAAGGAGGTAAGGCTATACTCATAGGGAAGTGGTTATACTGGGGAATTACCCATGGCCTGCAGACTTACCTCCTCTGTCCTCTGAAAGGCAATAAGGAATGCACTAATGATGCAGGGTGGAGGGCATCAGCATTTTCAAAGCATTCAGCTGTGTCTGTCCTCTATAGCCAAGTTTGGTGGTGCTCATGGTATTTACCACAACAGTGAACCCACGAACATCAAATGTTAAGTGAGACCTTCCAAGGGCAAAGGCCACATGGCACCTATTCATCATCGACGATGACATGCAATTATCGTAAGGGACTCCAGGCTAGGCTGACCATCAGTGCACCTGATCTGCAAGGACTATGGAGGTCACAGGAGGGCAATAGGCAGCCTACAGGCACCGTTCAGTTTACACAGGGACAAACTGAGCTAAGGAGAAGGCTGTGGTCAGTCAACATACATCAGGATGCAGAGCCAGGGCTGAGCTGGCTGTAGCAGAGCAGCACCATAGGTTTCTGGAGAAGGCCTTCAAAGGCCCCAGTATACCTTGAATGTCTCACTGTGGAGCCCAAATGATTCTTCAGCATGAGTGACCCACCAGGCAGTCAGCATTGTAGGGTGTGCCTGGTTGTACAGTTGGGAACACAAAGAAGCTCTTCTGTGTTGGAATCAGGACAAAGCTTAAACAGCTCTCAAAAGCAAATGGAGAAACTGTCCTTATAGCCTGCTGCCTACTGCTGCTCTTCCCAGGGGCACTTTCTTGATCGCACGAGGTCCTCGCTGGAGATAAGTGTGTGCACATACAGTGGGGGTGATGATCTCCCGAGGACCAAGCAGCACAAGAGAACAGAACAGAGGCTGGGTTCATAGACAAATGGGCACAATGCTGGTTCTCCCTTGACAGGGACCACTGCGCATTCTAGCCTCACCTAAGGAATAGGGAGCAGAATCCTCCCAGGGCGTGGTGCTTGTAACTTGTATGGAGAGAAGCAGTCTGCTTTGCTTCCTAGGAAGAGGCTAGTGGCTTATCTGGTTGATTAGGAAGGAATAGCACTGGGTCAGGGACAAGGAGGTCCAGAGGAGAGGTGTGTGGTTGCATATCTGGGAGGAGGTGCAGCCATAAATGCATTCACGTATGAGGTTAATGCCCACTGAGGAACACTCATATGTGGCACAGAGGCTCACTGTCCTGCCAGATGGACAGAATAGTCTTCTACTGATGCCTCAGACATCCTCAGTGCCACCAACCAGTGAAGAGGATGACCGTGATGGCAAACCTAGAGGCTGCGCTGGGCTCAGCAAGGACTCTCTCTCCTCAAGGCTGATGCAGCTGCTGGTGCTGGTACATGCCCATCTTGCTCGTGGTGAACCATGATGCTGAACCCAGATACAGAACCACTGACTCACCAGCCATCTGGTGTTGGGTCAGGTCCAACAGACCTGCTGTTTTGCGAAGGTTGACATCATCTCCTAATTGATTTATAGAGTCTACATGTTTTCCTTTCTCTTAGGCCTCTGCTATCTTGGCACTTAAGGAATCAAGGACTTGTACAACATAGTTTAATCTTAGCAGTCAGTGTGATAAACTATGCACCATAGCCTCAGACTAAGGGGCAGTGTTTGAAACAAAGATGGTGACAGGGGCTTGTGACCATGAGGTGCAGTAGTGTTCCCATGCATCCCATATCTTCAATCATCCAGCTGCTGGAGCCTGGGCCACGGCACAGTTGGAGGATGTCCTGTGCATCTGGTGTTCTTTTGTTGCACAATGTAGTCATGGGACCCAAGGGTGATAGATGAGATTGGGTCTCCACAGTTAGAATATGGGGCTTGTGAACCACTGGCTGAAGAAAGGTCGCGCTGCTGTCAGATCTCTATCTGCCATGAGAGTGCCGGTTATCAGAGATGGAATATTCCTTCCACAAAGTGTAGACGTCCTTCTGAGCCATGAGCTTTGACCAACACTTGGCCCCTTCCCCTGCAGGATGCCAGCAGGAGTTTCTGGAATAGCTGCAGCTCATTGTGGTGAAAAGCACTTGATCCTGACTGTTCTAAAGAGTTCTGCAGTGGGGAGCAGTATGTCTTGATCCTAGGAGAAGCCCTTCTATGACTCATGAGCCCAATAATGCTGCCGTTGGACTGTCTCAGCAATTACAACCCACTGTGGAAGAATAACTTATCTTGATTGCCCCATCAGCCTTGGGTTTCTCAGGAGTTGAAATGGGTCTGGTCTTGAAGGCTTAAGAACCTAAATGTGACTGCTATTGTTCTCTCCAGAAGAAGCAAGGGCCTCTTATCTGCGAGCCCCTACTCCTGGCATGCAAGCACAATGGAGAGCCTTCATTGAAGCATGGGAACCTGACACAGACAGAGGGGATCTAAGTGTATCTGAATGCCCTGAGAGGAAGTTCATTTTCTCGGATGTCTCCAGCTTCACCTGTCTCCTAGAGCCTCAGCTGCTAGCTTGACCTGGGCTGTCACTCAGCCCTCCCTGTGCAACATGAACCCTTTCAACCCCACATCAGAGGCCCTGATATCTCCATGCAGATTCAACAAAATACCACACAACACAATGAGAGGTCCATTTCTCAATGATCTGTCAAAGAGGTCCATGAATATGCCTAGAAGTATAACTACTTACACCCATGTGGGGTAAAATTAGATGAATAGGAGAAGGAGAAGGAGAAGGACTCAAAGTTACAAATACTATTGTTATGGGAGTCTGTAGTCAACTGGTGGTATGACTGAGCTGACTCCCACAGGCTGAGAACCAGATGAGCGCATCTCTTCCCAACTCTTCATCCAGTGATGTTATATTGATAGCTTAAAATCAGCAACACAGTGAGCATTTACACCATGGAAACTGGCCCACATTATGCCTTCTGAAGAGCTTATTGTTGTTGAAGCTTTTTGGTTTTGTTTTTCCTTTTTGAGACAGGGTCTTGCTTTATAAGCCAGGCCAGCCTTGAACATACTATGTTGCCCAGGCCAGCCTTGAACTCGCAGTGATCCTCCCTTAGCCTCTTGAGTGCTGCAGTGCTGGGATTGCAGTCATGCAGGAGCACATGCAGCGTGTTCTTAGATATTTACTCTGAGTACCACTGAAGCCAAAGGGCCCAGTGCTGGAGGATGGCTGGCCTCTTCATGGCCGCCACTGTAACACCTCAGCCTGTGGTGCTACTTGTTCTTCCCTGCCTCACTTTGCTTTTAGCTTCCTCTCCCTGCCACCCTGTACTGCTTCCCAAACAAGTCATGGGCCATTCCTCTCTGCAGCAGCCTGCATGTATTAGGAGAGTCAGACCAAGACAAGCATTCCACAGTTTTCAGATCTCACTGGAACTGGGAGGCTCAGGACGCTGGGGAACCTGCGTGTGTCTGATGGGGGCTTTCCTACCGCAGCGCCACACAGACAGCAAGAATGCAGAAGACATTCGGGGAGAACTAGACTCAAAGAAGTGAGAGATGGCCCCGCACGAAACAGACTCTTAGTGTTTCTCTTGATGGGACAGTTAGTCTGGCCTTAAGGGTACTTGAGATAAATGCTGAAGTCAAAAGATCAAGAGACCAGAAACAACCCACACTAGAAATATTTGTGAGGATAGGTACAATAATCATGAAGTAAGAATACTTTTGGAAAATATGTGTTCTTAGTTTTTCTCCAAAAGATATCAAAACTAGTATTTGGTGTTAGCATTCCACATTCACTCACACTGGACACCGGGGATTTCATGCTGCCCCTTACCTAAGCCAGCGTCATGGGCATGGCTGGCCCTGTGCAGGGCGCGACACGGGCAGCTTTCCCTGGCTCTGTCATGATGCAGTTCAGACGTTGCCCCAGTGGCCGGCTAGGATGACCTGATTCTTTCTACTTCCTCATCCAACTTTACTTTCCTCATGGCTCAGGCTGAAGTCTGGCACTGGCTGTGGTTTATTCCATCCCTTATTTATTGCCCCATCTCCCTGAGTAGAATACAGACCCAATGAGGGCAAAGACACCCTCGCTTACAAATCCCCTTCCTTTATATTAGGGCCAATCACACCACTAATAGAATGTTAATGTAATGTTCACAGAGCAAATGGCTATCTGTTAATTCATTAAATTACTAATTGAATATGCAAAAATTAATACTAATTAATTAATCAAAGATGCTGCATGTACATAGCCCTTAGGTTTTTTTTTTTTTTGTGTGTGTGTGTTTTAGGGAAAGATCTCTAGGGTGCTCAGGGTCTCACTACTAGATCAGACTCGCAGTGATCTACCTGTTTACAGCCTCCCAAGAGTTGAGATTATAGGCATGTGCAACCATGCCCAGTCTCAGTTGCAGGAGCAGGGATGGCAGGGAGGGCCCGGGAATTGAACCCCCGGCCCCTGTGCCTACTTGCAAGTGCTTTAATCTGCTGAGCTATTTGATTGGTGGGGAGATGATGAATTTGAAGCCCTAGTTGTCACTCTGAAGCAGCGTGCAGTCTCTCTGACCTGAGAAGTGTCAGCAGAGACAACGTAGCAGGGAATGAGCCTCCACCAGTCAGTGGTGCTTCAAGTTCTTAGCCTCCAAGGTAGCAGGGCCTGCCCCAGTCCAGCTGCCTCAGTCTCTTAGCAGTAGCTGCTTGCTGTGACGCACATTGCGTAACTAATCCCTACCTGCCAAGCCATTCTGCCTCCATATCCTGCAAGCTTTCAGAAGAAAGAGGAGCTGCACTGAGGTGGCCAGAGAGATTTTTGAATGAAGTAATTTCATCAGAATCACGAGTACTAGTTTTATACAATAAGTAAAAATATTGAAAGGAGCCTCTGCTTTGGAATCTTTCCCATGACCTTACAAGTGCTGAGTATGTTGACAGCCAAACAAGCAGCCCATTAAAATGCCGAAGCGGCCATTTGTCCTGGCACTTTGTCTGCAAAGCGTATCCGAACATCTCGACATGCACACAACACACCCGCACACACATCAGCATTGTCTCTGCGGTCCAAGAGGCTCGATATGAGCTTAAGTTAATGCTTAAGCAGCTGGGTCTTATACTCTGAGCTCTGCTGTAATGAGATGAATAAATATTGATTGGTTTAAGTGGAATAAGGAGTGATTCAGTGCCGAACTCTGTACAGCACATCAGCGAGGTGGGAGGAGATGGCTCTGTTTGTCAGAAACTGACTGATGTCCACTCTGATGCCTCATTTGGGGCCAGCCTGTAATACAAGTGAGGCCTCTTGATTTATTTCCGTAGTTTTTCACCCTGTTGGACCAAAACCCATTTAAATTGTCCTCTTTCACAACTCTGGGTTTGGTTCTTATTTTGCTGTCTTCTCAACCATAGTTTACATTTTCTTTGTATTTAATTTTTTTGAATCCAACAAATTCATGCACCTTAAGATTATTGTCCTTTTTGCATTTATTTTTAATGGTACACATTTTGTACTAATTTATAGTACTTCAGTTCAATCACATGTACAATATATAATGAGCTTATCAAGGCAAACAGCATTTTCATATCAAGCCTGGTTATTTCCATGTGCTGAGAAGCACATTTCTGTAATTATTAGGAAATGCACAATTCATCTGCATTGGCTGTAGCTTTCCTCCATTATAACTAATTTCCCCTTTACAGTATTTCCAGACTCATCATTTGCCCTCTCTGTGTTCTCCCTCCTGGCCTCTAGAAGCTTCAAATCCACACCCTGCTTGTGTGTAACCAGCTTTTGTAGCTTCCACAAATGAGTGAGATCACGAAGTATTTGTCTTTCTTTGCCTGGTATATATCATGTAACAGGATATTCTTCAATTCCATGCCACAAATGACAAGATTTATCCTTTATGACTGACTGATATTCCATTGTGCATGCATACCATCTTTTCTTATCTGTTCATCTGTTGACCAACATCTCCATTCATGTGAATCTTGGCTACTGGGACTGTTCCTACAATAACCATGGAAGTATAGATGTTGCTCAGGCATACTGATTTTATTGTCTTTGGACATATTTCCAGTGGTGGGACTGCTGGATCATATGGTAGTTCCATTTTTAATTTACTGAGGATCCTCCTTACTGTTTTCCACTATAGCTGCATGAATTTATGTCCCACCCCCCCATCAGCGGGCAAGTGTTCTCTGTCTGCCATATGCCTACTAGCACTTGCTGGTCTTTGTCTTTTGGATAAAACCATTCTTACTGCCATGAATGATACCTCATTATGGTTTCTCGATTATTTTTAAACTAATAACTATAAAGCACCAAGTCCTTCACTTTGAAACTCAGGTCACCAGCGGCAAAGGGCCTGAGCTGGAGCCTCCACTGAGATGGGGCCCCCTGCTGTACACTGTGGCCCCCTGAACTGATTCACTGCCTTGTGGAGGACCAAGAGTTTTTCTGTCTCAGCATCCATGGTGGGATTGTGTTTTGTCAGAAGCTCCTGTAGTACTTCTGTCCTCTGTAACCTTGGGAAAAAAAGAGCTTAAAAGGCCTTCCTGCCCTAAACTTTCCTCCCTAGCCCATAAATTTCCGAGACTTCAGTAACTCTGACATTGGAGCAACAGTGACTCCAATAGGAAGGATTTCTGTTAACCTATTTTCTTCTCTCATATAAAAGGATGGCAAATTGAGCTCTTCCTAACATATTCCAGAGGTGAGCTATTCTAAAAGGAAAGCCCCAGGTGCCTCTGCTAGTTTCTGGAATCATCTAGTAGATATGGAACAAGCAGTTTCCAGATATTTTTCAAAGAAGTGAATGGTTCCAAAAGAAATGAGGAGGGGCTTGGGAGATGGCTCAGTGGAATAAGCACTTCCCTGGCAAGTGCAAGGACCTGAATTTAATCCCTGGTTCTGCTCCCAAATAAAGAAATCAGCAGTTTAAAAAAAGAAATGAGGAGCCATGTAGGCAAACAGGCAAATTGTGGTTCTCCTTACTCATGGAAGAGAGGCCAGTGATATCAGCGTTGTTAACAACTTGAAGCAACTCATACATAGCATTAAAAAAAGAATAGGCCTCAGCACGCAACATATATGAATAAATCAGCAAATCTTAGAGATAACTGCTTATCAATTCATTAAAGTACAAACATTTATGAAAGCCTAGATTTACAACAGCAAGATTTTAGATCTATATTCCTGAATGATGTAATCCTACTCCCATATTTGATGAAAGAAACACTAATACTTGAGGCCAGCAAGACTAAAGTGTCTTTCTTGGTAATATACCAAGAAGCAGTCTGATGCATTAAAACAAAGCAACACAACACTAAATGTACAAGCAACATTGCTCCAGGAAACACATTTGTCTGTCAAAGCCAAATAGTAATCTTAATTTAATGAACATCCTCAGTTTGCCGAGCCCACTGGGGGAATGAAAGAGTCTTTAGGGAAAGACAGAAAATGAACTGTACCAATTTGTTAGGCAGCTTTTCATTTAGGGTGAAATTGAAGTGTCAAGGATACTTGCCCAAAAGAGTCAAGTGTTCTGTCAAAATTGAGTCTAGTATCTAGCATTATCCCTGAGAGACTGAGAGAAGGAATAATCATCCATATATTTAAGACACTTGTCCTACCCCAAAACAAGCTCCATCCATTCATCCATTTATCCACCCACACATCCACCCACCCACCTATATTCACCCTTCCATCCATCCATCCACTCATCCATCTACCCATCCACCCACCAATATATCCATCAATCCAACATCATCCATCTATCCATCCATCCATCCATCCATCCATCCATCCATCCATCCATCTACCTATCCAACCATCCACTCATCCATCCACCCACCCATCGACCCACTATCTATCTATCTATCTATCTATCTATCTATCTATCTATCTATCTCTCATCATTTGCTATTATTTTGCATCATTCCATCTGGGTGCTCCAGAGGCAGGTGCTTTTGCAACTTCCCAGTAAGACTGAGGTTACATTAAAGCTCTGGACATAGGACTATGAGAAGTAATTACTTCATATTATCTGCCTGAGGTACTGGGGATTGTTGACTGTGGCTTTTTGATAAGCCCTTTTCTAGAGAATTGCATTTGAACAAAATTAAGAAAGTTTAAGACCATGCACAAGTCCTGCAATACCTTGTTTTGCACAGTGATGGCATCTGTGGGGCTCATAGAGCAGGCCTGAGTTGGGAGCCTGTGTGCAGCTGTGTGCACGCTGCTCTTCTGGCCTCTCGGCATGTTGCTCTGTCAAAATCCTTTCCCTGGGTGGCCTGGGGGTGGGAAGGGAAGCGATGCATTCTTTGAGAATCATTCTATGCAGTTCCTCCCAGCTTAAAGACAAAGCACTTGGACCATCCTCTGCCCTTGTGCTTTCTAGACATGGTTTTTGCTGTCTGCACCACTGCAGTCTCATTTTGCATGCCATTATCTGAGGGTAGCTTGCTCCCCTCTGCTCTTAGGATTTTCACAGGTGGAGTAGAGCCTTTTCTTTCCCACTTACTCATCACAAATCATTTTTATCTTTCTGTATCTGCCAGGCAGGGCACTGGGGAGGAAGCAAGTGCAATGAAATGTTGAGATGTCCAAGGTCCCCTGGTAAACCCAGAGACCCCTGATACACTCGGACACCCGAGGGTGTTGATATCCAGTGTCCAAAGCAGGGACAGCATGGCAGCCCCTGAGGACTTCATGGCATCACCCACTCTTCACTGAAAGCTAGGGTTACACTTGCGGGTGTATTTCTTCCAATCTCCTGACAAATCATCCCAAGTCTATCGTGGCATATGGGGGATTACAGAAATTGGCAGGTGGGATGAGTTGGGGAAAACTATAAAACATGAGTAAAGAGAGCATCTGTATAAATCACTAGGAAAATTTCTTCCCAACACTGGACTTGTGATATTTTATTGCCTGCTCCCAAGCTGTAAGTTGGCACCATGAGATCAATAAAATTTCCTAAGATTCAATGAGCCAAACTGTCTCTCTCCTCACTACATTACCCTGGATCCCAGAGAGGCCATGACGGTCAGCAGAGTCCTGGCAGCTTTAACTGCCATTTACTTACAATAACAAGTGATCTATGAACATCCTCATGTAGGAAGAGGCAAGGAGTAAGAGGCAGAAGGAGAGAGCAGGATTTACTGCCGAGGCTGAGACAGAAGGGTCCCAAGTTCAAGCCCAGCCTGGGCCAGTTAGTATAGACCCTGTCTCAGAGTTAAACAGAAAACCAAAATGGCTGAGAACATAGCTCAGTTGAGGGCTCTGGGTTCAACCCTGAGTCTTATCAAAACAGGGTTTATTTTTTAACCCCCATGGTGTGAACTTCCTGGGTAACCATTGCTTGTCACTATAAGCTTCATGATTCAGAGCAACAAATTTATTCTTTAATGCTTCCGAGTCTAAAAGTCTAAGGAGGCCCTGGGTGAACCTTTTCGGTGGCTTTTCAAACTTCTGGAATATGGTGGCATCTCCTATGGCTGCATTATTCTGTGGTCTCTTTGCTGCTTCCCTTTCCACCCATATCATCTCCTTTTCTGCTTCACATGAGAACATTTGTCATTGGATTTAGAGCCCATAATGGTAGACAGCAATCTCATCTCAAACTCCCTTATGTCATGCACTGGCCAGTGCACTTTTCCCTAAACAGTTTCCATTCCTCAATTCCAGGCTTTGGGCAGGGGAGGGGATGCTATGAAATGCATACATTAGATTTTTTCCTAGGTATTTTACAAATTTTTATTAAATGTTGGATTTCAAAACTCTGTGTCTTGGGCACAATGCTGCCACCAGCCGCAGTGTTCTCTTGGATGAGTCCTGTCCCATGCCTGAGTCACGCTTTGTTTGTTTGCAAAACAAAGGGACCAGATTAGATGTAATCTCCTGCATCTTTTTGATTTTCTCCTTTAACAGTTATAGACAGGGCAGGGCCAGAGGAGGGCCAAAGCTATCTGGTAGCCTGCGAGGATGGTGCATAGGCATTGTCTTTCTGCGCTAGCATCTCTTGTATCTGTGACTTCCACCTGGATCTGAGTAGGGCCTGAATCCCCCCTTCCAACATGTCCCTAGGGCCGCCCTTTCCTGCTTTGATTCACTACTGTATTCTCTGTACTGTTGGCAATATGTGCAAGGGCAATTTCACCAGACTTGAACTTCTTTTCTACATCAATGTCTCAGCCCCTCTGTGCTGCTGTAACAAAATGTCCCAGGGAACGTAATTTATAAATAATAGGAAATTATTTCCCACCCTTGGGGAGGCTGAGAAGAGCACGGCAAAAGCCCTGGCAGTTGGGTACCTCATGCAGACTCAACTGTCCCCCCAGTATCCTCCCTCCCTTCATGCTTATACTGTGGATCTGGACATTTCCTGATGTAGTTCTGGAAGTCTTCCTTTGTGATGCCTTTATAAGGTGTGCTCAGAAATACAGTGACTGCTGCCCAGCGTCAGCCTGCAGACAGGCAGCCCTGTGAGATGCTGTGGTGCGCCTCCCTCATCCATCTCACCTACTGGACCTGGCACTGTGTGCATACTGCCTCCTTCTCCAAGTCAAAGTGAACAAGAGAGATAAACGCTTTGAAATGATTCGGGATGTCGCAGCATCACAGCACTGTGAATGACGCTCAGGCAAGGGGACTTCCAGAGCTGCCTCGGAAAGCACCAAGAACCATGAGAGCAATGTGTGGGAAATACGGGGATCCTGTGAGGCACGTTCATGGCAGATTGTCCGTGGCTGTAATCTATTTTCAAAATTTAACCATACATTGAATTTTAAAAATCACATCTTATGTATGGAATTTGATTTCTACAATGACCAGCACATTTAAAACAATCTCATCATGGTAGCAGCAACCATCAGTATCTAATGTCTTACTTAAGGACAGAAATAATGCCACTGAGAAATGTTGAGCTTTACTTTCAGGAAACTTGTGAAGAATTCAGGTGCTATGGGCTGATTGCCCAGCACTTCCCAGGGGCTGCGCTAGGTGTTAGCGCTGTCCATGAACCGAGAGTCATCCCTTTCCTTTACACACTCCACTCACCCTGTAAGGGAGCTAGCACCGTTATGCGCATGCCCAGACTCTGGCCTTCACATGGGTGAAGCCAGAGAAAGTTCTTATGAAGAAAAGATTAACAAATCCAACCAGGAATCAAACTGTGGAAAAGACCCAAGACACAGAGCCAGATATCACTGGTCTTGCTGCTAAAGCATGAGAAATAGGTGCTGGGTGCTCTGCGCCCAAAACCCCAGGGGCAGCAACTGCTCGTGACCATCCGGGGATTAATGGTGCATTTAAATTGTTCTCACCCCAGGTTATATATGCACCAAGCCGCACTGGAGGCCACGGCTGCTTCCACCCCATGTCACACTCCCAAATCCCTTGCATTCTTCTGATGAGAGAATTGATAACAGCCAAAGACATTTGCACCAAAGCGTGTAGGCGTCTGAACTCCACAATGACCTTAGTTCCCCAGCGACCCACGGCCCAGCAGAGAGGGCCAGGATGTGCGCTGTGAGCCTGCACTTTTGCTCACTGAACTCCACTCTGCATGTGAGGAACGAATCGGCACACTGGGCACAGCAGGCGGAGCCGGGAAGCAGGGCTGAGCGCGCCCAGTGTACCCCCAAGCGCCCGGGAACAATTGGCAAGCGTGCACTCAGCCCTGCTGACTGTTGGTCTCAATTCCCAGGTAGGTAGTTTGGCCTGCTTGGCAGCCTGCTTGGAAGAAGCCCAGAAACACGTGATCCATTCAGTTGAGCAGGCCCTGAAAAGAGCATCTCAGCACGTGGAAATGAGGAGGAGGTCCATCTCAATGGAGGTAGACAGTGCCTTCCCCTCTGGAAATGGAAGCAGTCCTGACACACTGGAAGCAGCTTCAGTGACAGGAATACAGGAAGGCTCAGGTCTGTCTGCAGTGACTGTGGTTCACCTGGCCACTAGAAACTGGCTCACAGCAAGGACCGCTCCTGGCGGCTCAGGCACATGGGCAGTCAAAGAGCTTTGTGCTAGAGAAAATGACAGTCATGCTGAGCACCAGGGATCTGGGCACTCCGGGAGGCCGAGGCAGGAGAATTGCAAGTTCAGTTCAGTCTGGGTAACTTAATGCGATCCTGTCTCAATAAACACTAGAAAGATTCTTTTTTTTTTGGCTGGCTCAGGCTGCTTAAGGGTGGGTCTGGTGCTGCATGTGGTGCTGGAGATTCAACCGCAGTCCCTTGACCCTGACTGATTTTGCTCAAGAAAGCACCTTAGACAACTGAGCTAACCCACCAGCCCCTCAAAACAAAATTAGAAAAGTACCTGGATGTAGTTCAGCTCAAAGGCTTTGGGCTCAATCCCTCTGTTCCCAGAGGAACCCAGACTCTGGAAAGACTAATGATTGAAAACCATTGGGTGCAGAGGAGTGGGTCCATCTTAGATTGGCATAACTCATTGCTTCAATGTCAACCTTTTATCTGACTGAGTCCAAGGAAGATGGGCAATAAAAATACAAATGGCCACAGTAACAATAAACAAGTACTATTCTTGCCCCAGTTCAGTGTGGAGTCTGGTGGAGTTACAGAGCTTAATGTCCTATGTGTGAAATCATCACTGTTTTTAGTGCTATGGTCATCCACTAGGTAAATAATTATTGAATCTTTGATATAATTCAGCTACATAAAGACCTGTAAATATAATATCATGTATGCACCTTGTACAATACCAAAACATTATGAAAACAGTTTGCAATGTATTATTTCATCGACTCTGTATGGTTATGGTGTTTTGAAACTGTCTGATTGACATTTGTATTT